>PVJX010014624.1:0-44437 GCA_004027295.1 Dolichotis patagonum | reverse complement strand
CACTTACATCCATGAACTTTGCAAAGGCTTTGTAAACTACTAGGTTACTATAATAACGTTTCACCTTCCATAAAATAAGATTTTATTTATGAAATGGAAATTATATCTACTTTCAGCTGTATATCTACTGTAGAACAGGCAGGAGAGATGGACTGATGGGGAATATTACTTTGGGAATGCTGATTAGAGGGGTTAAGTATGGATAGGTTGTGGGAAAAAAAGTATCCAAAATATTAAAGTTAGAAATTGGAGGATCATTAATGGATTTCTTTGCCTCTAGCTCACTATGGAAGTTGATGGTAAGGTAGAGTCAATTATGAAGAGGACAGCATTGGTAGCCAATACCTCCAATATGCCTGTTGCTGCTAGAGAAGCCTCTATTTATACTGGTGAGTTATGAATTAGAATAAAAGCAATTAAAGCTATTCTTAAGTTTAAAAGTAATGCCAAACTATTCCTTTGTCAAGAAGCTTCTTTTATTCCAAAGTACTTCCATGTAAACATATTTTCCTAACTTTTAAGAAATACTACACAGAGGCTGGGGATTTAGCTCAGCAGCTCAAGCACCTGCCTGACCAGCACAAGGTCATGAGTTCGAGCCCCAGTACCAAAAAAAACAAAAGAAACACTACACACATTTTATCTTGAGAATAAGTGAGCAGAAAATATTTATAAAACCATCCCCATCTTTTATAATGAATATAAAATGATACATTTATACCCTTTTCACCATATATTTTGCTGCGGATCTATCTTTAATATATTTGTACCTTTGTAACTTGAATTATCAGCTTTAAAATATTATTTGTTAATTGAGAATATAATAGACAAAAAAATTGTTATGTTTACTTGTTTTCCTCCACTTTTATTCCCACTCCATTTGGAGCTTTTAGTACTTCTGTTTCTCCATCTTTAGGATTTATTAAGTTTTTATTTTGTTCTGGAACAATCCAATATTTAATTTAGCATTAGACTTGCCATAACATGGGAATAAATGCTCATTGGCATTATTTTGGCCACACTCTCTCCATTTATTTCTTCTTAGCTAAAATTTTCCTTTTGAAAGTGTCAAGAAAGACACATGGAAACTTTGTTCCCTGAGTTCTTGTTTCTTCCTAAGTTGATTTTTGTTTTTTTGTTTTTTGTTTTTTCTTTTGTCTTTAAACTTTAATAGTACTTTGGCTGAATAAAAATTCTTGGATCAATATTTCTTGTGGTCTGGTAGTTTTCATTTATTGGGAGAAAGATAAAATAGACAAAGCATAAATAGAGTATATATGTGAATTTTTATAGAGTTGATACTCTACTGGTTTACATAGTAATGTTTCCTTTTTCATAAAATAATGGATTTTATTTATGAAGTAGAAATAATGCCTATCTAAGCTTTAATAGTAGTTTGACTGAGTATAAAGTTCTTGGATCACTATTTCTTTTTTTATGAACTAGTGTTACATTGTTAAATGTTGGAGAGATCTGAACCTAACCTTTTTTCCTTTAAGATTTTTCCTGTTGTCCAAGGAAATTTTTCTTTAAATTTGAAATTTCATAATTTTATTAGGATATATCTCAATATTAGTATCAATATATATTTCCTTGAGACATAGTATGTTCTTTTAATTTAGGAATGTCTTACATTTTAGAGGACTTTTAACAATTGTATGAAATTTTTTCTCTTCTATTTTAGCTATCTTTTTAAAATAACAAGTAGATATAATGGGTCTCCTTTATATGTTTTCCATATGTCTCAGTTCCTTTCCAATTGTTTTTATTTAGCCTTTTATGTACACAGTTTACAGAATGTTTAATCTTCATTTCTATATTAGTTTTCTATCCTTTTCACTCTTTGTGAAGTTCTGCAAGTTTATGAAACATCTCTTAACTGGCTGGATAGTCCTTGAGCTTTTATGATAGAATGCATTAAGGTTTTCTTTTTTAATTAACTGTGGTTACAGTTTACATCATTCCTTGGTATGTTCTTCAACCTCATAGTATTCCTTTCCTTTTTCTTGTTTCATCTTAGATATTCTATACTGGCATTATGGGTATAGGAGATAGATGGGAGGGGCTGACTATGACTACAGTCTATGACAGCAGGAATTCTGCATTGTAACCTGTGAGGTTTGTTATGCAATTGTATTAATAAGTTACCTTACTGTTTACTTTTTCCTGCCAGCAGAAGTCAGTAATTGTAAAGCCATTCATAATGAATTCTTTCTCTTCTGTCCTGTTTCAGCCACATTTTATGTAGTGAAAATAGGATGTGCCTGTATGCATTTCACTCATGTCCATTTCCCTCCTTTTCATAAATGCCAAAGTAGATTCATTTTATTTTATATGTTTCTGTTTCTTTGCTAGTAAAATAAAGGAATTCCAGACATTAGATTTTCAGACCCATTTACTGTGGCAATACCTACACATTTTTAATATCTTAAAGTTATATAATACTTTATATCTTTGGAGGACATTAAAATATATGTATAGGTAGGGTTAATGACAGAAAACAGAACCCAGGGGTTTTTTTTCTCTATATTTGCTTCTGTTTTATTTTATTTTTTTAAGTTTAGTTTATTAGTACATTTGTATAGTACATAATGTTTACATTCCTTGTGGGGGGTTGGTACATGTACATAACACATCTTAATTCCTTTTTTCATCCCTTTACTCATCTCTTTCCTCTTTATATTAGCTTCTTGGAAATATTCTACTGTTAGTAAATTTATAAGGACCTGATCTATGTAGCAGAAAGAACCACATAATTGAGATAATATGCGTGTTAATAACAGTTGTTCCTTTTGAAATATAACTGAACAAGCTAATTAGTTGAATTAGTGTGTGTATGTGTTTGAACTGTATTTGGAAATTAATTTTAGAATTATTGCGACAAAGAGGAGGAGAAAAAGTATTTTCCTATGTTAGTTTAGCCTAGACTTTGGCATCACTTAATTCCAAACATGTAATTGCCTACTATAATATATACTTACTTCAGATGATTAGGGAGCTCTTAGTCTGCCATTCTGGGCTGGGTCTCAGGGTAAAAAGAGCAACTTGCAGTCTTCCTACTTAATGCTTTAGAGTTTGCTTGACGGTTTAAGTTAAGATCATATATTCTAACATTGTAACTTGTATTGCTCTTCCCAATTTAGGAATTACACTGTCAGAATATTTCCGTGACATGGGTTACCATGTCAGTATGATGGCTGACTCCACCTCTAGATGGGCTGAGGCCCTTAGGGAAATTTCTGGTCGCTTAGCCGAAATGCCTGCAGGTAAGTCTTTGTATCATTTATAATATAAGCAAGATTGATAGGATTTAGGGGGCTGACTTAGATGGCTTTTGCTTTTATAAATTTCTTTTCATCTTTCAGATAGTGGATATCCTGCATATCTTGGTGCCCGTCTGGCTTCTTTCTATGAGCGAGCAGGCAGAGTGAAGTGTCTTGGAAATCCTGAAAGAGAAGGGAGTGTCAGCATTGTAGGAGCGTAAGCATCCAAACTGTTTACTTTGCAAAGGAGAAAAGTCACTTTCTTTTTCTATTAACAATAATTGCACCTCAGATAAACCTCATTGGCTAAGATAGATAGATAGACAGATAGATAGATAGATAGATGACTGGATATATATATCTATATACATAACACTAGATATGTCTCTATATATATAACTGTAGAGAGAGAGGTTGGGAGCAAGAGAGACTTCATCTAGGAGTAGTGGTTCTTATTGGGGCTGTACTCCAGTGTTACTCACAGAGCTTCAAGGAGCTCTGTATGCTCAGATTCACTGATTTATTATATTCAAGTCACAATATCTTAGGAATAAGTTAGAAAATTGTTGACGTGCTCTGGTGAGGCTATATCTTGATAGAAACAGTCTTTTAATTGGTTTTATTCTGTTTTATCCTCTTTAAAATAAGAGCAAATTTAAAAAAGAAATGAATGATCCTTGTAAAGAAAAGTATTACATAAAATTCTTAAGCAAAAGCCATTTCTAAATTGCAAATAAGAACAATTACCACATTAAGCCTTACTTTGCTCTTGAGCTTTTCCTTACATCCTGCTTCATTTGTTTGATTAGAAATAATGAAACTGATTGTAATAAAGATGGCCTCATATCTTATAGTAGAAAATATTCAATGATTGTCATGATTAAGCCATACATAGTGGTGCATGCCTGTAATTCCAGTTACCTTGGAGGCTGAGACAGGATTTTGAATTCCCAAAGCTAGTCTGGTAACATAGCCAGACTCTGTTTCAAAAAAACGAAAATAATTGTTGTTCTTATTTGCAATTTAGAAATGGCTTTTGCTTAAGAATTTTATGTAATACTTTTCTTTACAAGGATCATTCATTTCTTTTTTAAATTTGCTTTTATTTTACAGAGGATAAAAGAGAATAAAACAAATTAAAACAAACCAATGTAGAAGATACAGGACTTAAACATTATGAAATCAACAACATTTACCATAATGCCTTTGATGTCTTCAGAATAGCTGCAGATAACTTCGGATATAGTGAAAATCAAACAGAACAGAATAGAAACAACAAAAACAAAACAATGAATACAATAAACGACTTCAAAACAAGCCTATAATAAATCCAAAATTGCTACCATAATATATCTTGCTATCTTTGAAATAGTTGCTCCTGCCATTGGATTTGACATACTCAAAACAAAAGAGAATAAAACCCAACCCAACAAAACAATGGAAGTGATACAGGACTTCAAAACAAGACCATAGGGAATCAACAATGGCTGCAATCCTCAGAGATTCCCCCTAGATGACACACTGTGTACCTACCACTATCCTCTGAACTTACAATCAGACCACTAGCCATAGACTTGCAAAGTTGGTGAAACACCAAAGCACTACAGGCATCCGTTTTGCTTCGATAGCTATCATCACAGCCTGTGTTTCTCTGGATAAGCCTGTTGCTTATGGTGGAGGGCGGGGCGGGAAGGTGGAGATTGGTACTTCTTGTCAGCCCACATGCCCGAAGGGGCTGGGGTCTGTCTGTTCCAGTCTGGTGGCGGCTTATGCATAGTGCTGGTTCCCAGACTCAGGAGGCTTTTTTTTTGGATCATTCATTTCTAAAATTATTTATACCAAAAAGTCACACTGAGGGTATAGTTCAATGATGGAACATGTAGTTGTCAGGGACAAGGCCATGGGTTCAAACACAGCACCAAAAATGAATAAATGGATGTTATTTATATTAAATTTCATATATGTATTTTTCATAAGCATTTTAATTTCTATTTATTAACTTTCAAAATTTGACTTTCAGGGCTGGGGATTTAGCTCAGTGGCTTAAGCGCCTGCCTGGCAAGCATGAGGTCATGAGTTCAATCCCCAGTACCAAAAAAAAAAAAATTGACTTTCATGTACATTTTTCATAAGTATTTCTAATAATATGTGTTGTTTTTTTTTTAATCTAGAGTTTCTCCACCTGGTGGTGATTTTTCTGATCCAGTTACATCTGCTACTCTTGGTATTGTTCAGGTATGTGTTATATTAGTGTAGTCAACTTCTAAGCCCCTCTCAGCTGTTCTAGTACTAGGTGAATCATCATGAAATACTTGATATTACAACCAAAAAGTAGAGAATGGTAAGTTGTGTTTTAGGAACATCCTGAAGACCAAGAGCCTTCAATGCTATCTGACTTTTCTTGGCTATTTTACTAGTTTTTAATAAGCTAAGTAAGTAAGTGGAAAATACACTCAGCTAGCAAATACAGCTAGAATTATCCTATCCTTTAAACAAATGGGCCCAATACTGTACAATGGCAAAAGTCTAGAAGTTTATTCCTCCTCATAGTATGATCCAGGGCAGAAAATGTCCTTCTTTCATTCATCATGTTGGAAGCCCAAACTGTTCTGTCTTGTGGCGCCTCCATCAGTTGACCTTGGCGTTAGCTCGGTGACAGGGCAAACAGTGGGAAGGACACATCCACTTTTGGGACAGTGGGTTTAGTAGTGACTTAGTCATTCCATGTATTCCATTAACTATACCCAGATGAAAACAATACGGGGAATGTAATTTTTTGCCTAGGTTGTTGCTTCCATAAGACACATTACATATTTTAATGCATAGCTAGCCAGCTTGACCATTAAAAGAGGCTTCAATAAAGCTTTTTTGCTGTCACATTTGGCACACTATTAAGGAAATTCAGATAAAATGTGAATTTGATTTATAGGTGATACCCTGAAAATGAGAGAATATATTTTTAATTAATATTTTCTATAGGTTTTATTCTTTTAATCACACATGGTACTAAAAAGATGTATAATTTGACCAGTAAATTATAAAATTGCATATTTAGAACGAATATATTTTGAAAAAATATTCAAGAAAAATCTGTTTTTCTTTTGGGGGTTATTTTTAAATCAGGTGTTTTGGGGCTTAGATAAGAAACTGGCTCAACGTAAGCATTTCCCCTCGGTCAACTGGCTCATCAGCTACAGCAAATACATGCGGGCCTTGGATGAGTACTATGACAAACACTTCACAGAGTTTGTTCCTCTGAGGACCAAAGCAAAGGAAATTCTGCAGGAAGAAGAAGATTTGGCAGAAATTGTACAGCTTGTCGGAAAGGTAAGTTGTTAAAGCTCATGTGGGACAGATCTGTGGGCTACCGTGGAATGTAGAGACAGGTAAAACTTTTGAAATGCAGAGTCTTGCCTCACAAAATGAATAATGGCCAGATTTAAATTAAAATGCTAACGTGTAACTAATATCAAATATTGTAAACTAATAGAAAGTTTTATTCTTCAAAGCATTTAGCATGATCCTGGTTGTATCGTAGATAAAGAGGAAAGCTTTGATTTTCTTTTAGTTCTTGAGATCTATCATTGTCCAAATTAGAGGTCACAGAGTTAGGATCTGTCAACTGAAGGAGCACTTGGGCTAGGAATCAGAAGGGTTAAATTCTAGTTTCTTCGGTAATTAGCTATGTGACTTTCAACTAGTGACTTCCTTGATGCTTCAAAGGAAGATGGTATGGTTAAGTTTATTCAAATTAGCTGGAGATGTAGCTCAGTGGTGAAGTGTGTGCCTAGAATATACAAGGCCCTGGTTTCAATGCCCAATATTGCAATTAAAATTAAATTTTAGCCAAATTAAATCTTAGAATTGAATGACTTCACAGAAACTGCATAGTTCTCTATCTGATTTGTTCTTTTTTATTATATTTTGTAAACTTACCTCCTAAGTTTTTCTTGTAGAAGAGGCAATTATTAGAGTTAATATGCATAATGTGCATTAAATATTCATTATAGAATACTGTTGCCCTCCAAGAATAACAAGAAAATGAAAACCTGCAAAACCAGATGAAGGCAATACAAGAAAACTATAAGTTCTTTTTATTTATAAATATACATATAAAAATATTACATATTTGCTTACTACACCCAGTAGGATGTTTAAAAAATAGAATAATATACCACTAGCAACTAAAGTTTATCTAAGGAATACGAACGCTATGCAGCACAGAACACATTATCATAATTCAGCAGTGTAATTAATATAATAGAGAAAGGATATTTCAATCAACATGGAAAAATGTTTGAATTTTGCTACTGTGTTATGAGTTTTTGAAACCTTTTAACAAGAAATAGATAGGAGCTTTCTTAGTTTATTAAAGTAATGTATTAAGCTGGATATGAGGGTATGTGCCTGTAGGCCCAGCTACAGGAAGGAAGGATCACTTGAATCCAGGAATTCCAGACCAGGCTGGGCAACACGGCAATACTCTTTTAAGAAAGCAAAAATAGGCCAGGTGTGGTACAGTTACTTGAGAGGTTGCGGTAGGTGGATTACAAGTTCAAGGCCAGCCTGGGCAACATAGCAAGACCATGTCTCAAAAAAAAGAGAGGGCAGGGAATGCAGCTCAGTGATAGAGCAACTCTGGGTTCAGTTTCTGTTACTACAAAAAAAAAAAAGTAAAATAAAATAATAAAAAGAAAATACCAAAAACCTAAGAAAAACATGTCATTTACTGGAGAATGCATTTAAAGGTCAGAAAGTAAACAAGAATGCCTGCTATCATTAATTTAAAAGTTCCTGAACAAAGATGTAAGAAAAGTTGTAAAATGTGATTATTTATAGATAATATGCTCATATAACTAGAAAAATAACTAGTAAGGAAACACATAATAAAGAATTTGATGACAGATCCTGATTTAATATAAATACAAATCAATACAATTTTTCTGTATTAGCAGTGCTAACTAGAAGATAGGCGAAACACAACCTTTAAAAAAGGTAGAAAAGGAGCTTTTTCTTTATTGGATATTAATATAAAACCACAGTAATAAAAACTAGTATTGGTAGATAGGCTAGTGGAACAAAACAGCGGTAGATGTGCGTATATGTGGACCTTAGAAATAAAGAAATCAAGTGAGGGGAGAATGGATTGTGCTATGGTTTGATTTGGCTTGGTTTTGTTTTGTTTGAAACAGTTTTGCTATGCCCTGAACTCACTGTATATCCCAGGCTGACCTCAAAACTCATAGCAGTTTTCCTGTCTCAGTCCCCCAAGTTGGGATTACAGGATTGTTTTAGTGAACAATGAAAAACTATTTACTACTTGGAGAAAATAAAACTGGATTGCTACCGAATTCCACATGCAAAGTTGGGCTTCAGATAGATTATCATCTTAACTATGAGAGGGAAGACTTTCACATTAACAGAACAAATGTTAAAAGTATTTTTTTGACCTAGGATTGGAAAAGACTTAAACTGCCATAAACACATTAAAAGAAAAAGTTATTTTTAAAATTTAAGATTTTTGTTCAACAGAGGTCTAGCTGTGGATCAAGTTAGTAAACCAGTGACAGGTGGGAAGAGAAAGTTTGCAACTAAAATTTATAGGATGTACAAAGATTTACTTTAAGTTGACAAGAAGACTAGAATCTTAAGAGAAATGTGGGCAAAGGAAAATCATGTTACAGAAGAAACAACCCAAAAATTTATAGTCCTGTGGAAAATGTCTGGACAACAACGGTACATAGCACATTATGCTGCTGAGAGTGGCAGAAATTGGAAAGCTGGGCATAACTAAGTGTTGTGGGGTTAGAGGGACAGATGTATCATCTTCCGGTGTTTCATCTGGTGCTGCCCTTGCGGAAAACACCCTGACAGGATTTGTTTTAATACCCTGGCACCTTGCAATTTACTTTTGGATATTTATCTTCCAAGAAATTCTGAAATGAACTATTAGATGCATATTTATGGTAACAGACTTAGAAGAATTTGATTGCCCTCAACTAGGGGCAGAACGTGGAAGGTAAAGTATGGAAGATGGGCACCTCAAATAACGAACTGTACATGAGCAGGAAAACATCAAATTACGTGGCACACAGCAGTGAGGGTGGATCTTAAAAACAAAGCCCCAGATACAAGAATGTTTTGCATAATGAAAAATACAAATGGCACAAAATAAAATACACATTTCATATAAATTTAAACAAGACAAAACATAAAATATTTTAATATTTACCTTTAGTTAAAGAAGGGAATAAAGGTAAAAGGTATTTTAAAAAATTTTTTTTAATTTTATTTTAAAAGGGAGTAAAATTAAACACAACAAGACAGAACAGAATGGGACATAAGAAAGCATAAATTTCAAAGCTAGACAACCAGAGATCTTCACTATCTGTCATATTGTCTCTTGTTTTCTTCCAAATGGTTGTCCTTATCTTTGCATATGGAGAGCTCTTACTAAATAACATAGCCAATCTTTTCACAAGATGTGTAGTTCACTGGCTTCCACTTGCTAGGCAGAGGGGAAAGGGAGGGGGGACACAGGATGGGGGACAGGCCCACATGAGATGTCTGATTCTCAGCCCACATGCAGGCAGGATCACAGTTGCCCCCCAGAGACGGGAAGAGTTCCTTGTTCTCCTGGCACCCTGAGTCAACCACACTGTGCAGGTCCCGATGCACCAGGGTCTCTCTCCTTCAGGCCGCCGAAAGTCTGCCACACTCTCAGCCGCCCCCAGAGAGAGTTGGAGTTCCTTGTTCTCCCAGCACCCGGAGTCAACCACACTGTGCAGGTCCTGATGTGCCAGGGTCTCTCCTTCAAGCTGCCGAAAGTCGGCCACACTCTCAGCCGCCCCCCAGAGGGGAGGAGCTCCTTGTTCTCCTGGCACCCCGAGTCAGCCGCACTATGCAGGTCCTGATGCACCAGGGTCTCTCTCCTTCAGGCCACTGAAAGTCTGCCACACTCTAAGCTGCCCCCAGAGAGGGGAGGAGCTCCTTGTTCTCCTGGCACCCCGAGTCAACCGCACTGTGCAGGTCCCGATGCACCAGGGTCTTTCTCCTTTGGGCCACCAAAAGTCTGCCGCACTCTCAACCACCCCTCAGAGAGGGGAAGAACTCCTTGTTCTCCTGGCATCCCGAGTCAACTGCATGGTGCAGGTCCCGAGGCGCCAGGGTCTCTCCCCTGCAGGCCCTCTAAAGTCTGCCTTACTCACCTGCTATTTCTTTCTGATGAATTGACCATTACATTTCCAAAGTTCTGAAATGGCCAACAGACCACAGAATTCTCTTTAGGCTCCTCTTTGAAACCAGCAGCTACAGCGATCTGCTGGCCTTGCTTCAGGGCCACGGTAAAAGGTATTTTTAAAAATAAAGAAATAAATCTGATCCTTACCTAAGAGCTTAGTACAAGTAAGTACTACTAAGGTACAGATAACCCCTGCTTCTGTCACTTTATCACAGTTACCAAGTCATCTTTACTCGTTAATGAGCCTATCAGTGATGTGGTATTATGCCCAGGTTTCCAGCTATTATTAAAGAAGCTAAAGAATGGGAATGGCAAGTTTAAGACCAATCTGGGAAATTTCACGGGATGTTGTCTAAAAAAGGTTGGAATTGTAGCTCAGTAGTGTAGTAACCCTAAGTTCAATCCCCAGCACCACAAAACAAAACACTGAGAATTGAAATTAAGTTAGCAAACCAGAATCTGAAGTATTTCCCAAAAGAGAATGTTAATCAGTTTGCACACCTATGTTATAGCAGCACTGTTTGCAGTAGTCAAGAGTGAGAGTAACCCAAATGGATAAAACTGTAAGGATGTCATGCTAAGTGAAATAAACCAATCACAGAAAGACAAATACCATGTGATTTCACTTATATATAGACTCTAGTCAAATTGCAGAAATGTAGAATTGTGGAATTTCTATTTATGGACATAGAGATTTACAAAATACTTTGAAGATCTCTTTCCAAAAGTCTGACTTAATACTACTGAACAATAAGTACTCTTGTAGTTCACATGATAAATATTGTACTTTTTGTCAAAATTTAAAAAGAACAATCAAAAAGCAGCTATAAAATGAATGTATTAATGATAGGTTATTATGTATTGATTTTTTTTGTTTGTTTGTTTTTTGTGGTACTTGATGATCCAACTCATGACCTTGGGTTTGCCAGGTAGATGCTTGTGCTGCTGAGCTATATCCCCAGCCCCTGTATTGATATAATTTTGGCTTGCTAATTTATTATCAGCATTGTTCCCATGTCATGGAAGTAAACTTCTAATTTTCTTTTCTAGGCTTCATTAGCAGAAACGGATAAAATCACCTTGGAGGTAGCAAAACTTATCAAAGATGACTTTCTGCAACAAAATGGATATACTCCTTATGACAGGTAAGCTATACTGATTTCCTTTTTTATTTGAAAATTTTCTATTGTACTGCCTACCCACCAAAAACTTCTTCCCCTCATACAGACACATTCTGATTCCATATATTGGCACAAATGTCTGCTTGGCAAGCATAAGGTCCTGAGTTTGAATTCTGGCACCAAAAAATATCATATTCTTCTTTCCTGCTTCACTTCCCAACAGTTCTCATGTGTCTTTTTTTTTTTTTTACCCCCACCAGAGTCTTTGTTACATCCCCCAACCAGCTCTTTCCACTCCTCCCCAGTGCTGGCTTTCTCATCATTATTATCTCTGCTACTATTGTGACTTGCTTAGCGTTCCTATTTCTTTTAAACTTTGAGAATTTGAGCTCTTTCATCCTGGGCTACTTTTGTCCCTCAACTCATATTTGATTGCATATAAAAACCAAAGAAGAAAGAACTGAACAAATACAAGGTTAACGAAAATGTAAGGCAAGGAGAAAGTGTGCCAATGTCATTAAGCAGATCTCCTGCATGAAGAATGAGAAGCTCTGGGAAGCAGCCACCCATGCAAACATAATTCAGTAAAAGAAAACGGGCTTTGGAAAGGGTGTTACAGAGGTGTGTGTGAAATGATGTGCAAATGTCTTTAAACATATCAGAAGGCCGAGGAGAACAAGTGTGACCAAGTGGTTGCTAATGTGTATACATCTTTGTTACTAGAAGCTATGGGTAAATGAAAATGACATTAGAAGGAAAGGAACTACATTAACTTTAATAACTTGCAGTTTCCTGTTTTCCTGTTGTTCACTGAACCTTAACCACTATCACAAGGGAATCTTTACAACTCTGTTATTTTACCACTAACTATGTTGTACAAAAATGAACCCTTGGAAATTTTTTGTATTGTGGCAGTACTGTTTCATTGTTCTTCCTACATTTTTTTTTCCTTTTTGGTACCAAAGATGGAACTCATGACCTTACTCTTGCCTGGCAGGCACTGGTGCTGCTGAGCTAAATCCCTGGCCCCTTCCACATAATTTTAACAGATAAAAATAAACATTTTCCTTTAATACAAGTGAAAGGAATATATAGCTCCACATCCACTCATCCCAGGCCATAGACATTGAGATATCTTGGTCCCTATACTCTCATTAAACAGTTACTGTTTTCCTTTTCTTTTCTTTTTTTTTTTTAATTCTTTATATATTTATTCATCCAATAAGTATAAGTAGTTTGGATATTCAAATAAAGATGCTAATGCCCAAGTACTTTATACCTAAAGTTTTATCTATGTAAATGTGAACCTACTTCAGTTTTTGTTAACTCTTTTGGCCTTCATTTGTCCTAGGTTCTGCCCGTTCTATAAGACAGTAGGGATGCTATCCAACATGATTGCATTCTATGATATGGCTCGTAGAGCTGTTGAGACCACTGCCCAGAGTGACAGTAAAATCACATGGTCCATTATCCGTGAGCACATGGGGGAGATCCTCTATAAACTTTCCTCCATGAAATTCAAGGTATGTTTTGTTTCTGCTCTAACTTTTTAAAATAGCAAATGTTACTTTGTTTCTGTTTCAGTTCCAGATCTGGGGTATGAAAGTTACAGTTAGCACTTTCACTCATACTCGAGGCTATGTAAAACCAGAATAGGCCTCAAAGTTGTGTTAAATTATAGTATGTCACGTCTGCAGTAAATGCTGATGTGTTTTTCTTTTTTTGTCTTAATTGGCAGGCAATTTAGAACTAAATTCTTGTTGAACAGCAGTTACCTTAAGTACCTATTAACATTTAGCCCTCATATTCTTTTGAAATGATGTCCGTTTTGTTTATTTCTTTAAGATACCAGCCATTGCTCTTTTTTTTCCTTTTTCTTTTTTAAGACAGGCTCGGGCTCTGTCATCTAGGCTGACCTTAAAGTCTTTATGTGTTCCAATCTAACCTCAAATTCAATTTTGTCTCGTTCCTGAGTGCTGGTATTACCATTATGTGCCACCATATTTTATTTTAATTTTTTAATCTTTTAAATTTTTTGTCTTTTTGAGACAGGATCTCGCTGTGCAGTTCAAGCTGGCCCAGAACTCACTTTTTAGCCCAAGCTGGCTTTGAACTCACAGCAGTCCTCCTGCAGCAGCCTCCCAAGGGTCGGGCTTACAGGCATGTGTTACCATGCCCACCTCATATTATTAATTTTTGAGTGACTTCTTATTCTTTCAGAAACAAAAAAGGTAAGTAGAAAATTGCCAATAGAAACTCAAATTATAAGATTGTTTTAAAAATATTTGATCAATTAGGTTGTATTTGCTGTATTTCTAAGTGATGACATCCAGGAATATTTACTGTTCACCTTTTAAGAATAAGGCTCAAGTGTTTAGTATAAAAATTTTAGCTGGGTGTGGTGGCAGTCGGAGACTGAGGGAGGAGGATCACTGCAAGGCCAGTCTACAGTGAGTTCAGTGCTCGCGTGAACTACATAGTGAGACTCTTGTCTCAGAAGACTCACAATGGTGGGGCCCTGTCATTCCATTTTGAAATATATGAGCCAAGAAAATAATCAGAGATTTTTTTTTCTTTTCCTTTTTGAGACAGGGTCTCTCTATGCAGTTCAGGCTGGCCTTGAGCTCACTTTGTAATCTAGGCTGATCTCGAACTCGCAGTGATCTTCCTACCTCAGCCTCCCGAGTGCTGGGATTACAGGCATGAGTTACCCCACCTGGCTCTTTCTTTTTCTTTTTAACATTTGTTTGTTTGTTTATTTATTTATTTATTTATTTTTATTGTTTGGTACCGGGGATTGAACTAGAGATATTTTCTTTTGTGCTGGGAGCCCAGGACCTTGCACATGGTAGGCTAGCACTCCTGCTGAACTGTACCCCTATTCCAGAGACTTTCGATATGAATATATGTTAATGGTTGTTTATTATACTTCTAAAGGTCATCCAAGAATGAATTGAGCCAATAGCATATTATGGCAGTAATATAAGATAAAATATATGAAAACATTAGTGTCATCTGTGGCATAGAGAAATGTTTATGGCATAGAATTTAAAAATCAGGTTACCAAAAAATTCTATATATAATTTGATGTAAAAATTTTAAAATTTTTTAATCCATGCTTTATAGTACATGGTTACATTTATCATGGAAAATGGTACATGCACATTGAATTTTGTCGTTAAGTCAGTGATGGTAAGCCTTTTAGAGACCAGTACAGAATTGCCACTCACTCACTTACTTATTGCAAAGTACCAATACTATTGTTAAACCTGAATACTGATGTTTTAGTTTAGAAAAAATAACTGTACATTAGCATCTTTCTTCTCAAAAGAAAAACAGCCTGGTCATGGTAGCACATGCCTGTCATTAGCACACACCAGCATTAAGGAGGTTGAGGCAGAAGGATCCCTGCAAGTTTGAGGCCAGTCTAAAGTGAGTTCAGCGCCAACGTGAACTACATAGTGAGATCCAATCTCAAAAAGATAAAAAACAAAAAACAAAAGAAAAGGAAAAACATAATAGCATTTGTGCCATGAATTCACCACTGCTACTGTGAGTGAATGATTGGGTCCAAAAGCTGTAACATGTTAGTATCTTCCTTTGATTTTTGTTTTTTTCTGAGGCTAAGAGTCAAACCTAGAGCCTCATGCAAGCTAGGCAAATACACTATCATTGAGCTTGACATGTTAGTCTCTTTAATGTGTATTATTTGATTAAGTTGCTTTTCATAAGGATTATAAATGTGGTGGGGTTTTTAAATTATTTTCTGTATTTTACTTCTCTGTCACAGTGTTATAATATCAACCTGAATCATAAATTCTTCTTTTGATTAAATTAATTCCCAGCTATTGTATGCAGTTACATGAATCTAATATGTGATACTGCATAATCTCAATTATGCATATTGTTGAGGTTTAGTCAATAAATGTTTAACAAGCAAAATACAAAATTGACATTTTATTTTCTTTCTGTTTGGTTGGAATATGAATCCATTTATACATTTTAACCTATAAAGGAAAGTAAAGATAGTGCATGTGTGTTTCAGGATCCAGTGAAAGATGGTGAGGCAAAGATCAAAGCTGACTATACACAACTTCTTGAAGATATGCAGAATGCATTCCGTAGCCTTGAAGATTAGAGCTGTGATTTCTTTTCTCCTTTTCTTCAGCAAGCTCATATGTGTATATTTTCGTCAATTTCTCATCTCAGATGCTTTATTGTGTAGCTTTGAGACTAGTGCTATATGTGTTATTTGTTTTGCTCTTTATTTGGTAGGTCTTCTCTAAAACAAACATTCCTTCGATGCACTGTTTGACGGGCCTCCCTGATCCTTTTTTCCTGAAGTGGTGAATGTAGTAAATAATGATAAGCAATGGCTGTGCTACTATAAATGTGTATGGAGGGTGACAGCCCTCCTTTGTCCTAGGTTTTCTCTTTCCTCAGACTCCATTAAATGGTAAACAGGACTATTGCATGTGTACTCTTTGCAATGAATTTGGAATGGAAGACCTGATTTCTAAACCTTTTGACAGGTACTTTGTGAAACAACTCAGTATCTGTGTGGTAAGGCCCTGTGTAACTTAGCATTTTGCTAAGTAACTCTTGCAGGAAATACTTTTTTAAAAGTAAGTGATTAATGTTCCAATTATGCATTGCTTTTCCATTATAAATCAAGACTATGGGAAACTGTTGGGAACTATGCTGTTTTAAGACAGTCATTTTGGGGGCTCACCAGAGTTGATGAATCAGTAAGTACCCTTTTAAAAAGTGGAAAAAAAGAACCAGATGGTCAAACTTAGATTAACATCATTTTTTAAAGTAGGAAAAATTCAGTATCAAGGACTATGGTATACTTCATTACTAGAAAATCCTTTTTAAAAATATAGTTAAAACAATCATCAAAAACTTGATCCACATCATATCTCTTTCTTTTCCTCAAACATCATATAAGCCTAAGCTTCTGAGAAGCATGTGGCAGTATGATAGGCAGTAAAATGCCACAGAGAAGATACACAGTAAGGCTGTTTGCTTATAAGAACCAGGTGAGCTGTGGCAATTCTTGGGGCCAGAGTGGCGTGCTGTTACAAAGTATTGACATGTCACATGTTTGCATGTTTGTTTGCTTGTAGAATTTTTAAACAACTGGTTTATCAGTTGTAGAAAATTTTATTTTCATGTGGTTCTTCATTCACTGACTCAGAAAATTTCTCAGACTGTCTGTGGCTCTAGCAGCATAATAGTTTCCATTCCATTTAATGGAAATGAAATTAATACTTACACTGATTGGTAATAGAATCTGGGTCATGTGAAAAAAAGATCATTTCACCCTTTCTTTTCAACATATGTTTAAAAATAATAAGGCACACTTAGAGTAGCTCTAAGATCAAGTTTCCTGTTAAGTCTTTTGATGGACATTGCTGGCGTTACTGCATCCTGTTTAGGTAGAGGAAAGAATTTGTGAACATGTCTAACAGTCTCAAATACACAAATGTAATAGCATAAATAAAAGTATTTATTTTATGCCTCAGTATATTATTTAAATTTTTATATAATACTTTCTTTGGGTGATACAAAGAAAGATGCAGTCAGTAGAGAAGTCAGGTACAGTTTTATGTAAATTCTTGCACTTTGCGTGTTTTTACAGTGGACTGCTATTCAGGAAAGATATTCTTCGATATAACTTTTTTTAACCTTTCAGAATACTAACATAAAAATTATGCAGTGATTTGTTGAGATGTGGACCTAATGGTGCTGCTTAATCAATTTGCTTCCAAGGAGACCGCCTTCCTATCTAGAGGCCCTAAGACTAGTGAAAGTGAAAAGGATTTAAAAAACTTTCTTTTCCTACTTTAAACTTACCAGCAAACAAAGATGATGGTCATAATGACTATGAAGAAACTAATTGACCAAGTTTATTTTTCATTGTCCTGAATTTGAGATGTATATTTTTACTTCTTTTAAGAATGTTGATGTATGAATGCAAAGATGCTAGAGAAACTGTGCTCAGAATTGTAAGTGTCCCATTGTCTATATGTTGTAGAATTTCAGATTGGTAATTGATAATATTTCTGTAGAAAGAATGTGTTAACATTACAAGCAATCTTTTAAAAAGATTATGCAGTTCTCTATTTATTGTGCTGTGCCTGCCCCTAAGTGCAGACAGTTAAGCAAGTTTCATATGTATTTTTCCAGTGTTAAAATCTCACACTCTGTACTGTTCGGTCATTTCCTTCCATCCTAAAGATTAAATAGAAGAGGCCATATATATTGGCTCCTCACCTTTGAGATTTCACTCTCTTTATGTTAAAAGATGTGTAAAATTATTAAAAATCTATGAAAGAATAAAATGAATTTAACTTTTTTTGCTTTTTTTGTTGGGGGGATAAGGTCAACTAGAAAACATGCTATCTCATATTTTGAGTTATTGTTTTAGCATGACTTTTTACATTTTTTATTTCTTCCTTTATCAATTATTATTTAAAAATCATGAAATTGAATTGGACCCTTACTATAGTCTGCAAAAATCTATAATCATATTCTTCAGTGATTTTGAATTATGGTATATAGGATCTTATCCTTTCTGCATATTACTTTAAAATGAAAAAAATTTGGTTTCTAAAAATTCACTTCTAAAATAAAGATCAGTGGGACTCATTTTACTTTTTGACAAGTGAACTAAAGCCTTGCAGTTTATTGTTTTGCAAGCCATATGATTTTAAATTCAGTGTAACAGTGTAGCAGCATCCATTACAGCAATGTAATATGTCACCTAAGATATATTTTATTTCCTCAACTGTTACATTTTTAATAATTTTCAAAAGAGTAAAGAAGCAGTGTGGCATGGACAACTGTATTCCTGTAGAGTACCAAACTTATGTAGAGACACACTTAAAAGTGGGAAGGTTTATTCATTATAGATGGGGTAGTTTTTAACCCATGCGACAATAATATCCCAACATCTTCAGCACATTACTTTGAATGTGTTGCTATATGAACATGAAGAAGAGAACCATCTTTCTGGAGTGGAGTGTGATAAAACGCTAACTTCTAAAAGGTTTGAGTTTCCCTCAGAAGTTGACTGTGAGACAAATACTTGAGTTTAGTATTTACTTGGGAGATGATCCCAGGCAACACCAATAGGGGAATAGAAATTTGGGACAGATAGAAGAAAATCAGTAAAAGTGCTCATAATCAAGTATGTTAACAGTTTGAACTATGGAACATAATCCTGCTGTGGAGTTCTGAGAGCAACTAAAGCACACACCTCTCAGTTATCCCACCTGGGAGCAAAGAAGCAAGTCATTGATTGACAGCCAGTTCCTGTCATTTCCATCGAAGGTTGTTCCCACAAAGACTGGAAGAGTCAATGCCAGCACGTGCCTGATAGGCAGATTAGGCGTTGGTGGCCACGTAAAATCCTCTGGGAGATTGAGTTGGCTTGTCAACTCATGACTCAGCAGATTGGGACACAACCATTGAGTATCTCCAGCTTCTTCAGAACCGGAGAGAGAAAGAATCATTCAGTCAGTAACTGGAAGTCATTGTTCTGCAATATAAGAAAAGGGATCTGGAGAGGCCCTTTAGGAGAAAAGATGTTTTTTAAAGAGCAGAGAGCACACACAGCAATTATGGTTATCAGTAGACAGATGGGGTTTTTAATGTTCCCTAACATAAAACAGCTTCTTAGATAATGATGGTTTTTTTTTTTTATCATTCTAACCCTTTTATTATGCAGAAGAGGGAATTGAAGTCTAGAGGTTGATTTGCTCTGAGTCTCACCATTCAGAATTTAGTCTTGATTTCTAGGTATTTCTTTGCAATAATGATACTTCTTGTATATGCAATTTCTGCCAGAACCACAGAGGTAAGTAAATGTGAGAATATGTAAGCAGAGGAAAAGGCAGGGAGAAATTCCTGGCTAGACAAGGTGGATGTGTGTGTTTTGATGACTCATATTAAGTAGAAAAATACACAGCATGGTGATACATGTCTTGGAAGCTGAGGCAAGAGAACTGCTGTGAGTTTGAAACCAACTTGTGTAGTAAGTAAGCTCAAGGCCAGCAGCATGACCTCTGTAGCGATTACCTGTCTTAAGAAAAAAAAAAGAAAATTGAGAAGTTAGCATTTAAACTAGAGTTCATGAGGATGAATCTAGAAGTAGATAAGTACAATTTTTACCAAAATTATACAGAGGTTTTTGAAGAGAGAAGGAACAGGAATATAAACAAATATCATACAAGTGATTTGTATCCAGCATATTTGAAGAATTACAAGGAAAAAAAAACCTTGAAAGCAAATGAAAAAACTTCTGAAAGAGAACCGGGGATATAACTCAGCAGCACAGTACCTACTTAGCAAGAATTTGATTTCCAGTACCAAACAGAAAAAGAAGTACTGAAAGATAAATGGATAAAACACTTAAACAGGCACCTTTAAAAATGGCCACTTAACATGACAAAGGTGCTCAATTTGTAGTCACAAGTTTCAGGGAAAGGCAAATTTATAATACAGTTGATACCTTTCTTCATAAATAAAATGTGATACCTTTCTTCACACTCCTTAGAATGACTTAAAGAGGTAAAGAATACCAATTGGTGAGGATATTAAACAACTGAACCTTAAACGTTTTGGTGGGAGTGTAAATTTGCACAGCCACTTTGGAAAACTTAAGGATCCTAGGTGTCTAAATATATACACGTGTTCACCAAAAGGTATGCATCAAAATGTTCAGTGCTGCATTATTTGTAATAACATCAAACTGGAAATTTCCTAGGTGGCAGTTAGAATTGTAAATTATGGTAGTGTCACACAATGAAATACTCTATAGAAACTACAGTTCATTATCACAAACAATATTTAGTTAAAGAACCCAAGCAAAGAATACATTGTATATATGATTCTATTTGTATGAAATTCAAGAATATAACATTCCATTTGAAGCAGCATAACACATGAGGAGGAAGGTGATGTTAATAACAGAAGGCTTCTGGGCTATTGATGACATTTGGGGTCTTGGTATAGTTCCAGCTATGTCTTAGTTACTTTTTTTTGTCTCTGAGACACAATACCCAACACCACAAATTAAATTTTGGCTTGGTTTTAAAGGTTTCAGTGCACAGTGAGGTGGCTCCAATGCAGGGCGGCATGGCAGAGAAGGAAAGGCTCATGGCATATGGCAGGAAGCAGAGGGATCAAGGGAGCGGGGAGGGAGGTGCAGTCTTCCAGACCACATTCCTAAGGCCTCACCTCCATCCAGGCTTCACCTCCCAAATCACATTTACCCCCCATGATCCAGTCATCTCCCAGAAGCTCCACCTACAAGTGCATGGGACTGCAAAGGGGTCATCTAGATACAAACCATAACAAGGTAACGGGTGTGTTCATTTTGCAGAAATCACAAGTATTACACGTAGTGAAACATCACATGATATCCCATTAATATAATTTTCATGTTTTTATGTATCAGTTAAAAATAAATTTTTAAAAATTCATACACAATTCAAGCACTTTGCTGGATGGTGTCAATTTACAAAAGTAATGATCCTAATTAAGGTGTTTCTATTTAAGGTAGTTTTGCACTACCAAATATAGAGTGGAAGTTTAAAAATACTTTTTAACCTAACAGTAGAATACTATTTTGTGGTTTGGTTTTTAAAATTGTACTTGCCTAATAGAGATGATACATTTAATTGTTTTGTTTTGGTTTGGTGCTTGAGATAAAACAAAGCCTTGGGCATGCTAGGCAAGCATTCTACCACTAACAACCTGTAAAACCATTCCCTGAACTTTTTAATTTAGAAGCCTTCAGGGTTTTTTTGCAACTAAATTACTTGTTTTGCTTTGTCAGATATCTGATCAGGATTTAGGAAATAATTATTGTCAGAATAGAGTGAAGCTAACTGGACTACAAAACCATTCAATAATGGACTGTGGTCTCATTCACAATGTTATTGAAGTCATATGCAAATATATATTCATACGTAGACCTCAAAGCAGCAATGGATGACTGCTAAAAGAAAAAGAATGTTTTAAACAATTATATTGTTTTAATTTGGTGTTTTCCAAACTGTCTGAATACAAGCAGTATTTAGGATTGGGTTAATAACACAGTACAGAATTCTAGGCCGGCCCTAAACCAACTTGATTTGAAGTATCTTGTCTAAGCAAAGTGTAGAGAAACCAATTTAACAAACATCTCAAATAATTCCTGTCATAGGACATTTTAGAAAACAACTGTCTTTATTCGGTGATTAGCTATAAAAGGTAACACAGGAGACTTTAATTTAAGTGACCTTCCAAACACTTAACTAGCTTTACTGCAATCTCAGCATTATAAGATTTTGTTGAACCATTTATCCTTTAACCATTCCCTAGTTAAACAGTATCTACTGATGCACATTTGTTGGTTCACTGACTCAAAACAGGACAGTTTTCCTGAATCTTAACATTTAAGCAGTAGTTATTGTATCGATGAATGTCAAATAGGATGTTTTATAGCAGTTTCATATACATGCTTAATGGACTAGCGGTTTCTCTTTTTGCTTGCTTCTCCATGTATGGGAGAGATTTTTAAACAGATAAAAATTCTTCAATGTCTGTGAATATAAAACAGTATAATCCATTTTTTTTAGGAACATCATTTGTCCTGGAATTCAAATTTTCTTTTTCTTTAATTCGTCTTTTTTTTTAAGTTTGATTTTAAACCACCTAAATAGCTCTTGTATTTTACAATTCCCAGATAGCTAGTACATTTAGCATTACTTGATGACTTAAAATTGCACTAAGAGTTTGGGGCACCTTGTATTAAAAGCCTCAAATTGCCTTCAATCACATAAAATCAAAATAATGGCCTTTTAAAAGTGCATGCTATATTTTAAAGTTGTTAGGAAGCACTTTTGACACTTGCCCTTAGAAAATGATTTAGGATAGTATTTCCCTGAGTATGGTATTAATGGTTGGTGTCTTTGGAAACAAATGCTGACTTGGAGATTAGGTGTAAATTACTAAGTAGGAGTCAACAATTTAGAAAGGAAAGAGCAAACAGCAAAGTTGGCCAGGGAAGTCAAAGTACAAAGCAGGCTTACTTTAGCCTTGGGTTCTCCTGGGAAAGGCTTTAAGTACATAGTGCCAGAGTTGAGACTCATCAACCTGAAAAAAGACAGTCCTATCTACTCTTTTGGGTCCCAGAATCAGTCTGAAAGGATGTGATCTCAGACTAGATGGCTGTCAGTCTGCAGACTTGGAAGAAGCTGACTTCCTTCAAAGGCTAATCTGTGCAGCATGGCCCTGTGTCCATGAGAGACCGTAGGAGAGAGAGAGATAAATGGTGTAAATTTGGGTATATTTAGAGATAGTACTTAATGATTTGTTTTTGTTTGTTTGTTTGTTTGTTTTGTGTTTTTTTGGTACTGGGGATCGAACTCAACCTTGCGCTTAGCAGGCACTTAAGCGCGCTTAGCACTTAAGCCACTGAGCTAAATCCCCAGCCCAGTACTTCATGATTTTAAGTGTTTGCTCAGGAAGGAGATCAACCAACTCAATATTTTAAAAAGCAATTCATTTTAAAAGAAAAATAATTATATAAAATCATAGTAAGTAAGAAAATACAACAAGAATCATGAAGGTAGGGCTGAGGATATATAGCTCAGTGGTACAGTGCCTGCCTGGTAACCACTGAGGTCCTGAGTTTAATTGAAAGACAGTCTTCAAGATGATAACTATTTTAACAACTTTGGGTATCAGTTCAAAGCCTGGTTCACTATTGTAGCATCTGGTAAAATACAGTTGGTTACTAAACACTTTTAGACGAATCTCAGGTAAATATTTGCCTGATTGCATGCAGAAACTCATCATCATTGCTGGTTGTGGTGGGTCATGCCTATAATCCTAGCACTTGGGAGCCTGAAGCAGGATGATTGCTGTGAGTTTGAGGCCAGCTGAGCTACACAGTGAGGCCCTCAAAAAACAAAACAAACCAAATCAAAACTCATCATCAGATGGAAAATTTCAGGAAATGACTGCGTCAAAATTAACAGAATATATTTCTTGGTACTTGAATCATGTCACATTACCTGGTAAAAAAAATTAAAAGAAACTAAATAGATAAGACACATCATTTCAAATACTTATCTTTCTTACAGCACTTACTGGTATTATTTTTATAAACTGCTAGGTAACTTTTGAGAGGTCACTCATACTATCCTGGTGTGAAGTTCAGGAGACTCTTTAACCATATTTAGATAAATAAATCCCTGCTTGAGAAAGAAACAGTACAGTTGAAAGTGTACTCCTGCAACTGATTAATCACTAGAAACTTGATAATCAGAAACACGAGCTATAGATTAAGCGAGGGGTTTTAAAGCATTTTGGGTTGAAGTATACGAAATATCCAAATGTTTTGAACCATAGATTTTCAAATTGCATTTCATGAAAATAATTTATTCCATAATGCATGACACTTTCAAATCCCCTCTGCTGCTTTCTAGCTCTGTGACCATGGACAAGCAAACTGTCCGTTTTCTCATCTGTCAAGTAGGGATGATGAAAGAATGATTTAATTAGGATATGTTCAGAGTGACAAAAATCCAAAATAATCTGGTTAAAACAAGTTCAAGGTTTTTTTCTGCCAAATCACTGATTTCACAAGGGTTGATTAGGTGATACTTCATCTTGAGATCCAAAGTTTGCTTGTTCCGTGTAACCAACACATATCTTCCATCCTATAGTCTGTAGTAGAAGAAAATACTTTATCTCTACCCATACAAGGTTTATGACTACAGCGCCTCTACCAAAAGACAGATTGATAAGAAAAAACAAAGCAAATATATGTTGTATCTAACATAAGGGGCTTCAAAAGCAAATGAAGACCCAAAGAAACAGTTAAACCCGTACACTTTAATGATAGATTTGATGAAAATTAGGGAAATAAGGCAAAAAGTGCTAATAGTAATAAACTGGAGGAAACTTAGCAAACTATCAATCTTCGCTGAAACTTTTGCTTGCAGAGATAAATGTTTCTTTCCTCCAATGCAAGGAAGGGACCTGTTATACTGCAGGTCTTACAATCTGCTTTGGGAGGTCAGAAAATCCTGTCAAGCTTTTGTGATCTACTTCAGGATAAAAGGGTAAGAAACAGAGATAATTTTTACAGTATTTATAGCTTTTACAGTATTCTCAGTTTCTGTTTAAAAAATTAATTTTCTTCAGTTTTTTTCATTAGTACATGTTTGTGGGGGGTTTTTTGTTTTCTTTTCTTTTTTTTTTTTTTTTTTTTTTTTGTCTTCTTGAGACAGGGTCCTGTTATGCAGTTCAGGCTGGCCTTGAGCTCACTTTGTAGCCTAGGCTGGTCTCCAACTTGCCAGATTTGCCTGCCTCAGCCTCCCGAGTGCTGGGATTACAGGAGTATACCACCATACCTAGCTATTGTTTATTTTTTGAGACTGAGTTTCACTATGCAGTTCAGACTCTCCTTGAATTTATTACATAATGCAAGCTGGTCTCAAACTTGCAGCGATCCTCCTGCTTCAGCATCCTGAGTGCTGGGATTACAGGCATGCATCACCACGCCTGGTTTATTAGTACGTGTTTACAGTACATAACGATTACATTCCCCTTGTGTTGGTACCTGTACTAACACATCTCAATTCTTTTTTCATCCCCTTGCTTTTTCCTCCCCTTCTCCTCCGTCCACATTTTGGTCTCCTTCCCTTTGGAAAAAAACTACATCCCTTTTTCCTGTATCTATATTTTATTTTGCTCTCCAGTTATATTTTGAATTTCTTATATAAGAGAAACTATGTGATAGTTAAGTGTGTGTATTTTGGAGCTAAACATAGTGGTGCATTCCTCAAATTCCAGCATTTTGGGGGCTGAGAGAGGAGGATTGCAAATTTCAGGCCAACCTGGGAAACTTGGCAAGTTCAAGGCTAGACTGGGCCCTAAGACTTGGTCTCAGAAAACTGAATATATTTAATTAATCAGTTAACTTGGTGGCATGCTCTGGACCCAATCAAGTCTAAGATGGCTGTTTTCTGTCAAATCTACATAATACATTCCAAACACTTGGAAGAAGAAAAAGGAAAGGATATATTCTTTCCTAATAAGAAAAACACCACTCAACACCACTAATAGAATTGGCCAGTATTTAGTTACAAGCTATACCTATCTATAAAAGAAATTGGAAAATATGGCATTTGTTCCAAGCAAGCAGCCATTTGCAAAGGCTTTCTCAGTACCCGTAGCATTAACCTTGGAACATTTTGGATATTTCCAGAGTTCCAGGAATAAGGCCAGGGATATAACTCAGCAGCACAAGTGTCTGCCTGGCAAGCACAAGGTCCTGAGTTTGATTCCCCATACCAAAAACAAAATAAAAGAGTGTGAGGAATGAATATTGTGGCGTGTGTGTGTGTGTGTGTGTGTGTACTGGCTGGGGACCTCTTTGCCAGTGGTATTTAGTGGGTAAGAACAAAGATGAGATGCTACATGTTCTGAAATGTGAAGGAGTAAAGAGTCACCCTGCCCCTCTATAAATCGTGTACGTTCTGCAAGATGTTCTCATAAGTTAAATACCTGTTTATCTGTTCCTACTGCTAAACTCCATATTACGTAATAATACTAGTCTGGAGATGTGGTTTAGTGATAGGGTGTTTACCTAGCCATGTGAGGCCCCTGGCTTGATGCTCAGCACCATAAAAAAATAAAACAAAAACTCATATTTTTTTGCATGGTGTTAATATACACTGATTTTTTAAGGAGTGTGTGTGTGTGTGTGTGTGTATAAAAAAGACTATATTTTGTTTCTTGGGGAAAGTTATTCAAGAGTTATTCACCATTTTGGGAAATGGTATCTTTGATTGTGTTTTGTTTTGTGTTTGGCAGGTGGTGGTAGGGTTGTTTTTCAACATACCAGTAAGTCTACATTGAGTCATGACAATTCTAACTATAGATGTAAATATGTGACTATTTAATTATGTTTTCTATTACAGAAATGCCTGCACATTTATACACTAAATTGCATATTACTGTATGACAAAGCACTTTTATTTTTATTCCTTAAATTTAAGCTGAAAATTTATTATTTTTAATAAAATGGCATGTGCACAAAGTATCAATTTTATTTCTGAATAATAAAGACATTAAAAATATCAAAATCAGGTATTGGAAAGCTATATAGCTCAGTGATAGAGTGACTGTTCAGCATGCACAAAATTCTAGGTTCAATCCCCAGAACCATAAAAAACAAACAAAACAAAACAGTGTGGGGGTGCACACCTGTAATCTCAGCACTTTGGGAAGCTGAGAATTGGATCAAAAGTTTGAGCCCCACCAGGGCAATTTAGCAATTTAGTGAGGCTGTTTTAGTTCCTTTTATCATTGCTGAGACAAAAATAACATCTAAAATTAAGAGAGGAAAGGTTTATTTTGGCTCTTGGTTTGTAGAGGTTTCAGTCCATCATTGGCTGGCTCCAAGGCAGGGTGGCACAGCACAGGGGGATGGGGAGTCAGGGAAGGCACATAGCAGAGGAGAAACAGTCTATGGTAGAGCAGGCAGGAGGCATGGATGAAGCAGCAGCAAACTGCCTTTCCCTTTTTAATCCCATCCAGGCTGTCAACCTTTTGGGTGGTGCCACCTATACCCAGGGTGGTGCTTCTGTTTTCAATAAATGAACTCCTCCACACCCACATCTATGCTAATTCCAGCCAGTAGCTAATTTAGTCCCATACACCCTCAATCCCAGTGTCTCACACTCTAGTCCAGCAAACCCCAGAAAGTTGCACCTATGCATGCAAGAGGCTTTGGGGAAACATCTTGATACAACCCATAACAGAGACTATCTCAAAATAAAAAATGTAAAAATGGCTGAGATGTAACTCAGGCAAAGGCCTCAAGTTCAGTCCTCAGGAGCATACACATAATCAGGTACTGGGTGACACACGTTAAAAACCCCAATTCATATGCTGTAACATCACAGATAAAAAGGAAGAATGCATATCAGGGGATCACCAACTATCTCGGCTATACTGCTTCACTGGTTTTGCTGAGACGATAGAAAAGCTTGAATCTCCATCAGCCAGAGGAGAGAAATCTTGTTGGATACAGGAGACGTTCAATAGAAATAAAAAAGTCATGTCTTAGAAGTGGTGCTCTTTTAATCTTCACGTGATTGTCTCTACAAAAAAAAAACCTTACTTTAAGGAAATACAGCAAAATCCAGAATCCAGCATTCCAACCTATAAAATTCAGTGTCATAGGATACTGCTACCTACAGGTAGAAGAAAAATTAGCCAACAGAAGATTCGAAAATAATAATTGATAGGATTAGTAGGCAACAAGCTGGAAAAGGTATTTCAAATGCTCATGCTCAAGACAGAATTTAACGAGAAATTGTCATAGGCAACTGAGTTAGGTAGAAATATAGATAGGCAGATAAGGCTGGGTTCTCAAAGGAGCCAATGCAGAAAACCAGATATCTTGCGACCTTGGAGTAGACAGACACATCTGCTGCAGGCAAGATCTCAAGACAAAAAACAAAACAAATGCAACCACACTCTAAGTATAAGCATCAGGGATTGATATTCTAAATAGGTATGGATCACCTGGAGGAAGCCAGAAGGGGCCACTAACCCATCTAACCAACCATCTAAAGGCAAAGGCCCTGTTCTGTATTCATGCCCACTTGCTATGTGACTTGCTTCCTCATTTACTCCTGATTTAATCAATTTTACCTGTGCAATTACACTCATAATCTTATGGATTGGTCATAGTTCTGTCCTACCTCATACCTGCCTGTCTTGTGAGTTCTCATTTTTTCCACCTTGAACCTGTCTTACTTTGTGGTTTTGCTCTACAAAAATTCCTGGAGAAGATGGGATCCTCGGCAACCCACTTGGAACCCTTTTTGTCTCTCTCTCTTGGACAGAACCTTTCTTTCTCTCAATAAATATATTCTGCTCTTAACCTCAGTTTTTCCTAACATTCATTTTTTGATTTTAGAGAACACAAACTCATACCAGACAGCTAGTAGGTCAGGAGTTTCTTTCCTTGTATCAAAAATGGAAGACAGGAAGAAGAGATGAATAGAAATTTTAGAAATTTTATGTTCAAAGCAGAAATGGAAAAAGGTTGTCTCAGCCTCATTAGGTCTTGCTAATCCTGACTAGAAGAAGTTAAAAACAAACTTTACTAGAGAAATTCTTCTAGGAACCAGATCAAGGAGGGGTAGAAAAGGGATAAACCGGTAAAGAAAGTGTTAAAGTTTTCTGGCACAATAGAGAAGCAAAAAGTACAAAAAAGAAAAGAACAGGCCCAGGCAACTACTCTGAAGACAGTAAGATTCACTACAATACCCATTCTGGTTTGACTGTTACCCTCTTTTGAAGTCCTATAATGTCTCCAATGATTTGTTTTTATTGATTTTGTTCTGTACTGCTATATTCAATTGTATTGTACCTGATTATATGGGCAATTCTACTGAAGATAACAAGAGACATCATGGTAACCATTGTAGATCACCTTGTATTGTGGTTTTAAATTATGTACTATGTCCATTCTTTCGTTTTGAATGGCCTCATTTTGTTTTTTGGGTCTTTTTTTCTCATTTGGTTTTATTCTTTTCAAAATTAAACAAAACAAAACAAAACAAAACAAAACAAAACAAAAAAACAGGTCTGTTGAGGACATGGAAAGGAGCACACAACCCATGACAGTTGGGTTGTCTCCTTCAACCAGTTTACAGAGAGACAGAGGGTTATATGACCTCTGATCAGAAGTGGCACATGGGGCAGACATTGATGACATGAGAGGAACTGATTGGAATTTTCTTTGTGTGCAAGCAGGAAAAGGAGTTGCCATTAGGGCTGAAGAAGAAGGAGGAAGTGGTAAGCATTCCTGCTTTGGCCTTCCGCCATGTTAGACCACTGCCATAATTGTACAGTAATTTATACTAGGGAAAGAACCTTTCAGAAAGGCACCAAGTAACCTTGAGACTTGTACCAAAAGACAGGTAGGGCACAGAGAAAGTCAAGGGCATGAAGCCAAGAAGCTGAAATAGCCATCCCTCCCCACCTCAAATAGGGCTGGAGATGCATAGGAAACAAGGGAGGGGAGCTAACTTTGGGAAAGAGTCTTAACCAGTATGTATTCACACCTATGCACTAAACTATATGTGTGTATCCACTCCAGGGTCACTGTGTTATCCACTCTAGGCACACTGTACTCATCAGATAATTATAGAGTACAATAGATATCCACACTTTCCCTTATGGGCTCTAAGATAACCATCGATAAGGTTCTTCCTTGCTAATCAGCTGCCCATTCCAGAGTTAAAACCCTATAAAGTACAAGTAAACAGACAGAAAAAACACTGCATACAGACTACTGGAAGAGATGACATCAGCAGTGATGCCCAGGGTTAATCTAGTTATAGCTGGGTCCGGGTAGAGAAAAGGGCCCTCAAGCATCTTTCTATAAAAGCAGTTGAGAGCAAGAGGCCCATGCGTTTTCCATCTTTCTGGAGCCTCCTACCCTGGTTCTTTCTTCTCAAGGTAAGGCACCTTGGTGGAGCCAAGGTAGCTCTATATCTTCTTCACCCCCTTCCTTTTCTTCTTTACAAATAATGTGTCTTCCTTTCATTAAACTCTGTCCCTTTAATTTTTTACTGGGGCTGAGTTTACAATCCTGGTGGGCTGCTTGGACAGCAGAGCAGTGGTACAGATTAAATTCTACAGAAGAAATGATCAGTGAGATAAAAAGAAAGCAAAAGTAAAAAGGACTAGAAAAAAAAAAGAGCCTTGCTGGCCTGTGGCATAACAACTCAGCACATCTAATATATATATAAAACTGCAGTTCCAGTTGGAGGATGATGGGAACAATATATGAAGAAAGAATATCAGAAAAGTTAAAATTTGATGAAAATTAAGAAATTTAACAAAACTCTGCCAGGATTAATACACAGCAGAACTATACCAAGTTGCATTGTAATCAAGTTGCTGAATTCCAATTAGAAAATTTTAGGTAAATGGAAGTTGGAGAAATCTTTTATATAGTCATCTATTTAGAAAACAGCTGAAACAAATGAGGCACATATGAAGTATGGTCATGGTGAATGTTTTAATTTAAAACGAGGGCCGGGGATATAGCTCAGCGGCACAGCACCACCTGGCAAGTGCAAGGTCCTGAGTTTGATTCCAAGTAGCCCTTCCCCCAAAATTAAAACAAATTATTACAGTACAAGATACATCATCATTTCTCCCTCCAGAGAGTCCCCCTCACTTTGAGCTAACTTGTACCATCATTCTTGCCACTTTCTGAAGCAGTTCCTGAAGACTTCTTTTGTATCTTTAGTTGCATTGTTGTGACTGCCTTGAGATCCTGAACTGATTCAAACTGTTTATCCATCATCATCGTTTTGACATTGAGGAAGAGCCAGAAGTCACATGTGCCAGATCCAGTGAGTAAGGTAGATAAGAATAACTCATACATCTATACATATGTTTTGCAAGATTCTCCTTCTGTTGGATTGCACGTGACAGCAGCATTCACCATTTTTTTTTTTTTATCACAAATATATGAAAGAAGACTTCTGGAATTTCTTCAGAAAGTGACAAGAATGATGGGGTAAGTGTTTGAAGCCAGGGTAGTAATGAGGGGGAGTAGTGGTAATATAACTTTTGCTGTAATAAAATTGTTACATTTAAACATTCCCTGTGTATTTTGATTACCTCATGCAGAAGTAACTTGCACTCAGCATATATCCAGTAAGATTGGGGCCAGACTTTAAATCCACTTCTACTTTTCTCAGTCTTTTCCCTTAGTCAATCAATGACATGCTTTACTTACATGAAGATGTTTAGTGTACTTTTTCAAAAGTAATTTAACCTTTTTATTTGGCTTTTTAAATGTCTTAGAGTGCTGGTGGCATGGGGGATTGAACTCAGGGCCTTCACACTCATCTACATTTGCATCTCTTTCTGTAACTTTTTATTTTGAAATGGGGTCTCACTAAGTCACAAAGTTGCCCAGACTGGGCTTAAATATTTGATCCTCCTACCTCAGCCTCTCAAAGTACTGAAACTACAGGTGTGTGCCATCATCCTTGGCTCAAAAAAATTTTAAAGTGCTTTTTAAATAACAAAGAATAGGCCAGGGGTGTAGTTCAGCAGCACAGCACGTCTGGCAAGTACTAAGGCCCTGAGTTTGATTCCTGGTGCCAACAGAAAGAAAGGAAGAAAGAAACAAAGAAAGAAAGGAAGAAAGAAAGAAAGAAAGAAATAAAGAAAGAAAGAAAGAAAGAAAGAACCAAGATGATAAATAGAAAGATGTGTAACTATTAGAAATTAGTTTTATTTTTGACATATTAACAAACAGTACCAAATGTTCTTGAGTCAAAATATGAATATAAAATAAGTGGTGAAGTTTAGGTTAAAAAAGCACACACAAAATTATTACCTTGTAGTAGACCTTATTGGTGACTGTACTCTCTTTTTCTGTTGTTCTTCCTAGGGATCAAACTCACAACCTCGCATTTGCCAGGCAGGCGCTTGTGCCACTGAGCTATATTTCCAACTGCCCTTTCTTTACTAGGCCAGTTCACCCATTCTGATTATTGGCTGAAATAAGCCCTCAACCTATAAAAGCTGCCATTTCCAGCATTTCTTGGAAGCTTAAACCTTTTGTTCCACCCACACAAGGCACCCGAGTCAATATAAAGATACCAAAGTCCAATCCTCTTGCTTCAAGGTGACACAAATTTGCGATTGTTAGTGGATATTTTGGTGGCCAGTGGTCCTTTCTGGGGTCTTGTTCAAGAAACTGGATGGGACAACCAAAGATTCTGCATGTTTTAATACTTACTAAAGGTGAAGGTAAAAGAGGAATAAAAGTGAAAAAGAAATGCTCCAAAGAAAAGAGAAAAAATGCTCTGCATGCAGGACAGGCCACTCTAGGAGTGAGATACCACTGGTGATAAGGTCAATGGCCTAGTCTTTTTATCTTCTTATCATGTCAGATCTGGGCTGACCCACACAGGATTCCGTAGCTTCTCTGCATGTGAGTCCCAGTCATGAGAGACAGGTTTCCATGACTGACAGGTCATGCCCAAGTGCCCAGACATTTTGCCATGCATTAATCTCCTACCTCACGATGAATGCATGCTCCTCAGTGCCCTCTGGGATCAGTCAGACGATAAACTGCCTGTGCACTCACCTCAGTGTCCTCTGTTTGTCTTCTGATTTCCTCATCTCTTGTTAGGTTTCACCTAAGTAGAACTGCCTCAACAAATCACTTTCCTAAGAATCTGCTTCTGGGCAACGTAACTGAAGATCTTTCATTTACCTCTACTCAGAAATTCTCACTGAGCAGAAATAACTACTAAGACTTTTTTCAGTTATGTTCCATGTGATCAGAGGAGCAACTTGTTCTGGAGAGAAGGCCTAACAGTGCAACACTGAGGATGGAGTGCAGTTCAGTGGTAGCATGTTCATCTAGCATGCATGAGGCCCTGGGTTTGATCCCCAGCACCAAAGAAAAGATATGTCTTGAAGACATTTCTCAGTGTTGACTAATTTTGCCTTTTTTTACTAAAAGTGTCTTTGGTGCAGCTTTTATTTTTTGAGAATTGAGAATGCAAGTCTTCATCTCTTTTCTTTCTTTTTTCTTTCTTTCTTTCTTTCTTTCTTTCTTTATTTCTTTCTTTCTTTCTTTCTTTCTTTCTTTCAGTACTGGGGATTTATTAAAGCTGGGACCTTATGCTGTGCTGCATTCCTAGCCATTTTTACTTTTCAGTTTGAGATAGGGTCTTGATTTGCCCAGTCTGGGCTCGAACTTGAGATCTTTTTGCTTCAGCCTCTCAAGTGGCTGGGATTACAGGCATGTACTACCAAGCCTGACTAAGTTCTCATCATTTTACCCAGTGTTTTTGTTGTGTTCTAGGAACCAAATCATAGATAAATGCTGTTTTCAGGGGCTGTACTTATTTTTACATGCACTGAGATCTTAGGTAAGAGTCTCATTGATACTTGTTTTCTCTTCTCCTTTTTATTATGCACTTTACATTTTATAGGTTTATAGCATAGGTTTCTAGTTACAATAACACAATGTTTGGGTTTTTTTTTGTTGTTGTTGTTTTTGTTTTTGTTTTTTTGCCATGTGAAAGAAGAGAGAGAGAGAGAGCAGGAGGAAGGTAAACAGGCCTTTATTGAGGGAATGGGAAGGCTGCTGAGGAAACACCAGTAGCCTTCAGAATCTTCAGGAACAATCAAGGCGCTTTTATTTGGAACCTAACAGAGGGGAACTAAAGGGGTGGACAGAATGACACACTGACAGCCCATAGGAGGAGCCTCTACACATGCACAAAGAGCAGGAGGTTAGACTTGCAGGTTTGCGAAATTAACACAAGAGGGCACTGTCCAGCACCAAAGGCAACTCATACATGAGGAAAACCTATGGTTCCATCTTTTGGTTGTTAAGGGACAACGTGTCTCTCTAGCTACCTCCTGCTGAATGGGGGTGTGCTATGGGGGACTGGGAGAGTTGATGTGATGACAGGTAGCTCACATGAGCTCATGTGGCAGAGATGTCACTGAAGACAAGGAGTTCTTTGGCCATGAACGCGCGGATTCTGGATTGAATGAACCTTGAAAGAAGTTTAAAGACAGAAGGAGCTATGAGCAAAAAAAGAATAATGGTGATAAGGGGGCCTAAAATAGGTAGCAGGATAGGGGCCTATGAATCAAATGTAGGTCACCAAGAAGACCAAGGAGCGGAATTGGAGACCGTGTATTTTTTTCCAAGTTCCGCTGCAAGTTCTCTGAGTTGCTCCACCCGCCCTTTTACAATGCCTGATTGATTGACTAAATAACAACATTCGTCCGCCAGCATTGCACAATACCCCTCTTTTGCAGCTATAAGTACATCAAGCGCATGTCCATGCTGGAAGACAATCACAGTCAATGAATCTATCTGAACCTGAAGTAAGTCTACAGTTTTTGAGACATTGATAGAGGCTACAGCTTAGGTCATGTGATAGCTGACCATGATAGTGGGCACTCATTCCAAATCCCCCTACCCCATTCCCATAGCTGAAAAGACACCTATTCCTGTCAAAATAGGAGCTATAGCAGCTCTGTGTGTAAGTATATGAGGTGTGAAAGAGAGAATGGTTTGTTGTCCCTGTATTAGTTGGGTTTCTGTATGCTGTGTTACTTGTGGGGCCACTAAGGTTACTGTACAAGAGCTCTGCCAGACAGATGGGAGGCAGGTATATGCCCCTTACCCACAAGCAAAGAATTGTCCATGAGGTGGACATATGGGTGAGGACTCATGAAACACATTTTTGTAAGTAAGCACAAGAAGGTAAAATATCTACATGTGGAGTGGCCTTGGCATGTGTACACATGCCAGATTTTTGGGCTAGAGTTCTCCAGGAGCTAGTGTGAGGGGTCCAACAGTTTTAGCCAGTGGTTGTGTTTGAAAGGTGGGTTGGCTCACCTGGACCAGGTAAGCAATGTATATAGATCCTGTTGCATAGATAGACATAGCCAACAGTTGGAGAGAAGGGTATCGTTTTCTGACAGTTGGAGTGCGGTTCTCAGAAATCAGTAAGTGTTGTTGAGAAGGCAAGGTATGGGTAGGGGTACAGGAGCGAGCCTGGGGGGTGGGGAGGAAGAGATGAGGGTGTCTATGATAGTGTGTAAGGTAGGGAGCAGCCTTTTGTGAAGTGTTATAAACATAGGTTTAGGGGTAGAGATGACATACAGATGAAAGCCCCATGTCTGACTACAAGGAAGTAGTGGAAATGTTTCTGGATTTTTTATGTGAATGTGTAAGACCTGTGTCCAGAATGTACATGTGGTAGTTATGTTTATGTAGATGTAGTCATCATTATTTACCCAAAATTGAAAATTATTACATCCTATGGACTCACATCCCCAGTAAGGACAATGAAAACTGGAATGGTCAAAATATGGTGCATAGTTAGGATTTTCAGGGCAAAGTAAAACTGGGGGGCATAGGTTGCATACACAGGTTGTCCATTATGGCAACTTTTAATAGTGAGCACATTCCAAGGAATATCAAATATTAGAGGTCCTGAAGTCCAATTGGCCTGAGCAATAATTATGTGGGTATAACCTGTAGCTTTTCCACGTTTGGTGAAATAGAAGTTATAGGTTGGGAAAGGAGGAAGTTGTGGTTGTGAAGGGAGAATTAGGAGTAGTATCCAAATTGGGAAGCGAGTCATGTTTGCTAAGGCAACTGAGAACGGTGAAGAAGCCAATTATGAGTAGGAAGCACCCTATACAGGTAACCTTGTATATGATGTTAGAGTCCTTGGGAGGGACTGTTATAAGGGCTACTATGGTGAAAAGAGCTACAATTCTGTACAGAGCCCAAAACCAGTCTGAGTAGCAAAGCATTTGTCAAGTGGGTGTTTGCAGCTGTTGATTCTTAGTGAGGTGGAGGCAGGTGGGAGTCACAAACTGAGAGGACCACTGTGTGTATTTTGGTTGAGATTACCAGATAACTGATGGTATCTTTTTACTGGGGTGATGTGGAACCAAGACGGTAGCCCAGCAACCTTGACAGCTGTTGGGGTTGCAAGGTAGACCAGATAGGGTCTGTCCCACTTTGGTTAAAGTCCGGTACCTGTGGGCTTAGGAAATTTGAGGTAAATTAAGTTTCCTAGAGACATAGGAGGGTCAGGAGATGTTCCATCTGAAAGTTGAGGAAGACAAAGGTCAGAATGTTGATGCAGCAGATGTTGAAGAAGGAAAAGAATTGGAATATAATCAGTAAGAAGAAGGAGTCTCAGGAAGAGAGGAGATTGTATGACAGGAAGGGTCATCCATACATGAGCTTGAAGGGGCTTAAAAAGATAGGTGCTGGGGAAAGAACCCTAAGTTTAGTTAGTGCTAAGGGAAAAAACTGAGGCCAGGGATCATGTAATTCTAAAATAAGTTTTGTAAGGTGAGTTTTTATGAGTCCCTTTGCCTTTTCCATCTTTCCTGAGGATTGTGAACGATATGGCACATGTAAGCACCAGGTAATACTTAAACTTTCAGAAATCTGTTGGGTGATCTACAAAATAAAACCTGGACCATTGTTTGATTGTGTATTCTGAGGCAGACTGAACCTGGGAATGATTTCTTGCAATATAACTTTAATGACTATATCTGCAGTTTCCCTGGCTGTTGGAAAGGCCTCTATCCAACCCAAAAATGTATAGACAAGGGTAAGAAAATATTTTACAGTTGTATATTGGGGTATGTGAGTAAAGTCTATCTGTCAATCTTAACCAGAGGCCTGCCCATGAAACTAGTGAGTAGGAAAAGAGGGAGGTGGTGCATGTCCCTGAGAACTCCTAAAACAGAGCTGACAGGCATGAGTTATCTGGTGGGTGATATCCCTCAGAGAAGGATGTGTGACTACTGGGGCCAGAAGCCTGTATAGTGCCAGTGATCCCACATAAAAACAGTTGTGTAAATTTGTAACGATATCTTGAGCCTGCTGATCATGAAGCACAAGCTTTGACCCTTGGAAGATCCCCCTCTGTGTGTTTTGTGTGTATTCTGGCTTTTGGAGCAACTGTAGTTGTTACAGAGAGTGTTTAGGAGAAGGAAGATCATTGGGAACTAGTGGAAGAAGATGACAGGGACACAGCTGTTTTGCAGCTAGCTTAGTTTGTGTGTCCACAAAGGCATTACCCTGAGAGATAAAGTCTTTGAAGTCTGTTTTCCCTTACAATGAATGACTGCTGCCTGTTCTGGAAGTTGAACTGTCTCTAATAGTTTAAGAATGAGAGGCACATTTGTGATAAGGGTTCCCTGAGTGCTGATGAGACCCGTTTCCTGCCATATGGCAGCACGTGAGTGATGAATACTAAAAGTGTACTTTGAGTCTGTGTATATATTGATTATTTTGTCTTTGCCTAGTATAAGGGCTAATATAAGGACCACAAGCTTAGCCTTCTGTGAGGATGTTCCTGGGGGCAGTACACTTGCCTCAATCACCCCAGACTTGCTGACTATAGCATATCCTGCTCTCTTCTGAGCATTGTGTTTGTTGAGCTGCCATCTATAAACTATGAATCTGAAGCTGCAGATAGAGGTGTGCTGCTAATGTGAGGAAAAGGAGTGGGAGTCATTTGTAGGACTTCAATGCAGGTGTGAAAAGGAGTTGTGTCTTTGTCTGAGATTAGGAGTCAAGGGGCTGGATTGAGGGGGCTGCTAGTTGAGATTGTGACTGTAGGATCTTATATAAGTACCTGTTGTAAGCATGATGGAGTCCTTAGAGCAGGGAGTGTCTTATGTGAGATTAAGTCAGCAAGGCGATGTGGTGAGTAAACTGTGACTGTCCTTTTTTGCTTTCTGAGTTAAAATAGCTGCTGCAGCTAGTGCACGAAGGCAAGTAGGCCATCCGCACACTGCGTTGTCTAACTGTTTGGAGAGATATGCTACCATCTGAAATAAGAGTCCCTTTTGATGTCCCAGAACTCCCACAGCATTACATTTTTGAGTTGAGGTATGGAGTATAAAAGGTAAGGTGGGATTAAGAAGGGTTAGAGCCAGGGCTTTAAGTAAAGCATCCTTAAATTTGAGAAAGGAGGAGTAAGTTGGTGCTGTGGGGTCTAGTGGTCCTGAGAGGGATCCCTTCAAAACCTGGTGTAGTAGTTGTGTCAAGAGGGAAAGTTAGGAATCCAATGGCAAAAAAAATTTGGTAAGTCTAAGAAAGATAGCATCTGATGTTTAACAACTGACTTCTGGAGGTCACAAAGTAAAGTTTCAGAAGTGATGGAATGTGGGGTAGGAGTAAGAGTGAGCCCTAAGTATTTGGCCTTTGGTGAAGCTATCTAAGCTTTGGTAGGGAAAACTCTGTATCCCTTTTCAGAAAGAAAGTTGAGCAGGGAGCCACATTGAGCATAGCTGAAGTGTGGGTAAGGGAATAAAGGAGGAGCTCATCAACATACTGGATAAGTGTACTAGCTTGGAGGTCAACTGCTGCAAGATCAGTGGCAAGGGCTTGACTAGAAAGTGTGGGCTATCCCTGAGGCCTTGAAGGAGAACCATCCATGTGAGTTGTGCAGATTGAAAGGTGTGCAGGTCTGTCCATGTAGAAACAAAGAGGTCCTGACAGTCAGGATGTAGGGGTATAGTAAAGAAGGTATCTTTGAGATCTAACACTGTAAAGTGAGAGGTGGATGGGGGACTATGAGACAGTATAGTATAGGGGTTTGGGTCAACTGAGTGAATTGGTATAACTGCACTATTGGCAGCTCTGAAATCTTGCACTAATCAACATAACCATCTGGTTTAAGTACAGGGAGGATTGGTGTATTGTAGGGGGAATGTATAACCTTTAAGAATCCATTAGATAGCAGACGGTGGATAAGAAGTTTGAGTCCCTGCAGGTGTTTTGTTTTTCAGGTCAAAGGGTATTGTGGAACACCAGGGAAAACAGAAGGATCCTTGAGACGAATTAAAACTGGGGTAGCATGAGTAGCACACGTGGGGTTGGAGGTGTCCCAGACTACTGGATCCAAGGGGGAGGAGGGAAGACAAAGGGCGAGGTAGCAGCACATAGGTGTTGGGGTTAAAGGGTGAGGGCTCGGGGAAGAGTGACGGTATAAGAAAAGTTGAGTTTGTGAACCTGAAAGAGGTACAGGACAGGTAGGATGGCTCAAAAGCTATGTGTAAAGAACAAATCTTGAAATTGCCAAGGAATAAGACTTGTCTGCAAGGCTGTGTTGGTTTACAATTAATCCCCCAAACAGAAACTTGTGACCAAGAGCATCAGCCTAAAAACTCAGGTAGCACACTATCTCAAGCCCCCATGTCAATAAGGAAAGAAAGTATTTTACCTGAAATATCCAGCAACACTCAGGGTTCTGAGAGTGTCACCTTGGTGGGGACTGTGGATAGTCAATTGTCTCCAGTGGCAGACTGATCTGCCACTGGAGCAGATCGTTCAAAGAGGAACCCAGAGGCAGAGGTAGCAATGTTGTTGGCTCCTGTGATCACTTACCCACTCAGGGGAGTCAAACTTCCAGTGGCCGTCTTGATTGCAGAGGGGACATGGTCTTGGAGGAGGCCCTGGTTTTGGGCAGGTTCGTACCTAGTGTGCTTCCTTGCTGCATTTGAAGCATGGTCCTGGAGGGGCTGGGATTTGAATGCCATATTGGCAATTTCACCGGTAGGTGCATCTCTCTGAGCCTCGAGTGCTGCAGCAAAAAATTGACTCTGGAGTTTGGCCTGAAGTCTAATCTTTTCTAAATCCTACTTAGCCCACAATTTGAGTTCTTCTAGTTTGTCCTGCTTAAGCTGTTGCTCTCAATTGTTAAAAACGTGAAAGACCATATCTAAAAGATCATTTTGTGGGGACTGAAGGTCTAGATTAGATTTTTTAAAACTTAGTTTGTATATCTGGTGTTGTCTGAGAAATGAATTGAGAATTAAGTAGAATAATTCCCTTAGGTGTTGCTGGGTCTACATCTGTATATTCAGTAGGGGCTTCAGTAAGCCAAGTGAGAAACACTGCCGGGTTTTCACCTGACCATTGGGTTTGCTCTCACAATTTTTGATAGTTAACCTGTTTGCAAGAAATTTTGCGGAGGTGCTGAATAAGACATTCAGTCATTTGTGCTATATGCTTGGAGCTGTTAGCATCAGGTTGATAGCTCCATCTGAGGTCTTGGTTGGTGATAGCCATCACCTCCATAGGAAACTCTTGGTCAAACTCATGTCTCTCATTTGCAACCACCTGAGCCACTTGGCATAGCTCTGATTTTTGAGCAGGGGAGAGGGTGGCAGAGAGAATAACCTGAATATCCTCATAGGTCGATTTATATGCCTGAAAAATAAAATCTGAGCTATTCAGTGAAATGAAAAGGGTCTTCACTGAAAGAACCTACATGGTCTGAAATGTGTGAGAGATCAGCTATGGAAAAAGGAACATGAACATGGACAAGACCTTCAGGGCCAGCAACTTCAGGAAGGGGGAGGAGAGGCTGAGGAGCCGAGGCAGAGGACTTGGGAGGGGTTAAACATGCTGTCTGGTCAGTGATGCCAAAGGAAGGCAGAGGGGAGGTTACTATGAGAATGTGTATGATGGGCAGGAGGGGAGGAGGAAGGTTAAGGGTGGCTACTGAGGGGAGGTGGTGAGAAGGGAGGAGGATGGGCGGAGTATGCATGAGTTAAAGTGGGTGGAGGGATGGCAGAAGAAGGTGGAGGTGAGAGAGGAGAAGGAGAAGATGGTGGAAGTGGAAGGCAAGGATAAAGAGATGGCGGTGAGTCAGCTGAGGGAAGAGGGGGCTCAATTGTTGCCAAAGGTTGAAGGAGCTGGGAAGAGGGGGCAAAGCAGGAGACTGTGGCAGAGGTAAGAGGAGAAGGGCGAGAGCAATACAATGAAGGAGGAGGAGAGGGAGAGGAGAGTTGAGGGCCGGCCAGAGGCAGGTATTGTGATGAAGGGGAAGCCAAAGGCCTTGTGAGTATGGAGGAGAAAGGACAGAAGGGACATTGTCAATGGGGTGGGCGTGGGAGGGTCCAAGTAATGGTGCTGAATGGAATGGGGCAGGGAGATTGTGGAAACAAGCCAAAAGGATTTGAGTCACTTTACAGGACTGGAGAAGGTCTGGATGTGCCGAGTTCGAAAAAGGCCTGAACATAGGGAAGTTCCCCCCACCTGCCATTATGGTAGCAATCATTATCTAAATCTCTAAGAATATTGTAACAAAGGTGCCTTTCCCTGGCCAGCGCTCAGCATTATTGAGAGGGTACAGAGGCCAAGCAGTTTGGCAGAGGAAGATAAGCTGTTTGGGCCTAATTACTTGCGTTTGGCCCAAATGCCCCAGGTGGCACAAGAGGCAGCCAAGAGGAGTGTGTTTTTTCAGTAGGGAATGAGTATTTCCCATAGTGCGCTGAACTGGCGAGTCAACGAGAACGGGTTATGGACCTGAGGTGGGTTGTCACCGACCACAGGAGTGCATTAGGGTACAGGTCTCAACAATTGTGTTCCCTGGTCATCACCAGGGGAACAAAAGGGAAACAAGGTCCCAGAGGACCTAGGGGTGTCCTGGCGTGGGCCCACAGTTTAAGAGAAAGGCAACCCAAGCAAGAGTTGGCTCGCCTTTGAGAACCTGAAGAAATGAAACTGGCTGGCATTGGGCAGGCGGCAGCTAGTAACGGCAGTGGCAGGGTTCCCCCTCCAAAAGAGAAAAGGAAGAGCAAAAGAGAGAGAGCTTCGCCGGCCAGGGGGAGCTCAAACTAGAGGAACAATGCCCCCCCCCCCCACTCCGAGTCTAAATGGCACAAACTGTTTGGTTTTTTCACCGTGTGAGAGAGAGGAGAGAGAGAGAGAGAGCGCGAGAGAGCAGGAGGAAGGTAAACAGGCTTTCATTGAGGGCACGGGAGGGCTGCTGAGGAAACACCAGCAGCCTTTAGAATCTTCAGAAACAATCAAGGCGCTTTTATTTGGAACCTAACAGAGGTGGAGCTAAAAGGGTGGACAGAATGACACACTGACAGCCGATAGGAGGATCATCCACACATGGGCAAAGAGCGGGAGGTTAGACTTGCAGGTTTGCGAAATTAACACAAGGGGGCACTGTCCAGCACCAAAGGCAGTTTGTACATGAGGAAAAACCTATCACACATCTTCTATTTTTATCTTTGCTAGACAAAATTAACAGTTTATCCATGAATTATAACTGCTAAATTGCTAATGATTTAGTCTGAGATTTTTACTAAATTTTACTCCTGTGGCTTGTTAGATTCAAGGAAATAGATAATATAGGTTCTAAAATTGTCTAATTTCTAGGAAGTATGCTGAATAAAGGAAAACATTGTCTCAACATGTTTAGTCATCTCTGAATTTAATTACACTATCAACAGCCTATTGAAAGACATTTGCTTACATCTGTGTAACAGCAGAGATTTCTACTTAAAATGGCAATGCTGAATTAAAGAGCTTTATAGGAATCACTGAGTCAAAAGAATAGAAGGAGGGTAAGTGAGACGGCAGGTCAAGTTAGGTGTGTTTATTTATTATTTAACGCTGTAGTGCTACATTAGACACTAAACAAGGCATATCATTTCAGAAATTGGCTCAAGGAGGATTTAAACAATTTGCATTTAATGAAATATGAATCTAGAAATCTAGTACCCTTAGGAAATGACCTAGAAATGCATTCAGATTCCACTTTTCTCTTTGTAAGCCAGTGCTAGCTTATATTCCACACAGATCTTCGTGGATCTCATCCTACTATCTCAGGAAATTTCACCCCTTCTTCTACTCAACTTATCTCAAACCTCTTTTTCTCTATTGACTCTTTTCTATTATATTATATCTATTCTAGTCACCTTCATCTTATGAAAAACATTCAAATCCTAACATTCAATAAGCAATACCTAAACAAACCACTACTTCCTAATTGTGTATTTTTAAAAAGCACTATAAATATCATGTACACTGGAAAACATGGTATTTACCCAAACAGCTTAAAAAATAACATAAGTATGTATGCAACTATTATTCAGTTTAAGAAATAGAATACTGGGGTTACATAGGCATCCTTTGTGTTGTACTTCCTGATTGCAACCATGTACTTCTTCTCAAACATTACTCTGACTTCTGTGTTAACTAGTGCCTTGTTTTAATTCTCAGATATGTCATCCACATATGCATCCTAAAATATAGTCCTTAGTTTAAAAAAGGAAAGCCGGGTACAAAGCACCACTCTTCCAGTGTGAGGAAAGGTTGACATTGCCAGTATCAGATAAAGGCTTTAAGGAAGTAAACTGATCAGAGCCTGTAAGTCTTGATCTGACTTCAGGTAGCCTACATTTCAAGAGCCTCTTATAAGGAAGCAGAAGCTGCAGAACGTGGTGCAAACCTGTAATAAAAACTAAGAATGGCTGCAACAAGAGGATTGCAGCTGGAGTTCTAATTTAGTAAGATTTGGTTTTAGAATAAAAACATAACAAAGTCTAGGGATGTAGCGCAATGATAAACACTCTTAGGTTTGCTCCCCAGTATAAAAAAAATTTGTGTAAGTCAGTGGGCAAGGGCATGACAGAGTTCTGGAAAGCACAGGACTTGCCATAGGTTAAGCACCTGACCAGATACTGGACATTTGGTAAAAATATGCCTGGAGAGAGTGAATTGCTCCATATTTTCTGTCTCTAAAACTTTTATAGCTACCACAGATTTTCAGGAGTAAGTCAAAGCAGCTATTGGTGGGAGATAGCAGCAGAGCATATGGAAAGAATAGGGATATCACAAACTAATCTAAAATCTCATCTAAAAAGAAGGTAACTGGGGAGAGGGGTCTTGGAGATGACAGTACTCTATCAGCGTGTCTCCTGAGTTGCCCGCCCAGCCTGAACTGGTTGCCTTCAGCATCTGGCCCACAGCTACCATTTTGGAATCTACCTTCAGCATCCTCTAGGCAGTTCATTTCCTCAATACCCTGTCTCCATTTCCTGTTTTTAGCATCCCACATTTTGTCTTTATTAATTTTTTAGTAAGCAGTGTCTCCCATAGCTTATTCCTCAAATAGGGCAGATGGTAAGTTTTCTGAGACAACCAAAAATTATACTGTTGTCTAGCAGCCTGAAGGTGAGGAGGCAGCCCAAAGATGTAACTTCCCAATCAGCCTTTCCCCTAGACTTCCTTGCTTTAGTTATCTTCTCCCTTCCTTATTTACTACCATTTCCAGAGGTATTTTGGTGTTGCTAGTTTTGATGATTTTTGAGAAATCTGTGGTGTAAGTGTGGTGGGTTTTTGAATTCCCTCTTAATTTGGGACTTGTGTTTCTCAGTTT
>PVJX010014623.1:0-44673 GCA_004027295.1 Dolichotis patagonum | reverse complement strand
TGTTGTAAATAAAGTAAAGCAGCTTGATAAATGATAAAGCAATGGGCTAGAAAGTGCCAGCAATTTGAGTAGGAGCAGTCTTCTGTCACCCTTCTTCTAATGAACCCCAAATGTAGTATAGGGTTGATTTGAAAGTCTCTCCAGGGGGTGGCGTATGGTGGGGTATAGCTCAGCGGCATAGCACTTGCCTGAAAGTCTCTCCTCCTCATCAATGTTAATTTTAACCTATTCATATTCTCTCTCTCTCTCTCTCTCTCTCTCTCTCTCTCTCTCTCTCTCTCTCTCTCTCAATTTCTCTTAGAGCTAAGCAGAATTTGTGTCTGGAGTCACTCTGGGATCTCTGGGATCTCAGGGAACCCTCTCATTTGGTGTAAGAGACAGGCCCAAGAGACAGGAAGTTCTCAGATTGGGCCCAGTGGCCCAGGCATGACCTGAATCTAAAAAACACTATGGCTTCTCCTGGGTTCTCAGCCTCAGCTGTGGGGAATGGGAGAAGCAAGCCTTGTTGGCCCAGTTTCAGAAAGAGAACTATTTTATCTTAGGTCAAAGGGTAGAAACACTTCAAAAGACAAGAACTGTATTAGGTACATTCTCAATTTTCCTCATTATTTTTAATTTTAGGAGAGTAAATGACCAGAAACTGAAATGTAGACAGATGCTCAACATATAATGTATATAATCAGAGGAGAACTTTCAAAGGATAATGTTTAAGCTCAACATGAAATTAAATGGAACAACTCATTATTAGGTTAATCTACTTAACATTTTAACCAAATTCAGAAAACACACTCTAATGGAATAGCTTATTCTTATGGTATTTATATCATACAGGAATGATACAAGTAAACATTTTTAAAATAATAGAAAATCAATGATTTTTTAGGTTAAGTGTAATTTAGGAGTTCTGTATTTTGATATGCTTTAGCATCCCTTTCCTGTCACTCCACTTCCTCATCTTTTGTTGCAAGATCTCCTTTTCTGCCCCCTTACCAATCCTTTAGTTCTGTTGAAGCAGGTCGCCATACTAAAGAAGGCAGGCAGAATCATTCATTTGGATAAAGACCCACAGAAGGGCATGCCAACTTACAGATGCTAGCCCAAAGTAAGTGTTTGATAAAAGAAAATGTGATTAAATTAGATGTGCTTTTGCTTCCATTCAATTCACTTTAGAACATTAATAATCTTAAAGAGAGCTTCTCTTCTTGCTTATATGCAATAAATAAGTAAATGAAATGGCTTAAAGATATTACAGCATTCTTTAGGCAAAATTGCAGGTATGAATAAGAAAGACTTACATTTATTGTAGGATTAATATGGCACCAGCATTGTGCTAAGCACTTTACATCAATTATTTCCTTTAAAGATAAAGAAATCGAGGGCTAGAAGGTCATGTAAGTTGCTTAAGTTTACATAGCTAGGAAGAGGCAGATCCAGGAATCTAATAATCCAAGACAGCCTGGCTCCAAAGTCTATATTCTTAAATACCATATTCCCCCGAATGAAAGCACAACAAATGTCAAGTAATCCTTATGATGAATAGTGCATGCTGACTATCAGATGAGGGGAAAAAAATCCATATTTCTAGACCAAAAAACCAAAAAACTAATTTGCTTTTCATAGCTAGGATCTTTGAAATGGCAGGTACGTGATGATGACTCTGTACAAGACTTCTGAAAACAGACTGTCTAATCAGTGCTGAATTCTCCCTGGTGATTTTCCTTCCCCATGGGCATATTGTTTGAATTCATATGATTTTTCTATGCCATATTTGACTATCACCAGATCCAATTTTACCTGAGCCTGTTCTCCAAGGCACACCCAAGCCTATGTCCTCTGATGGGAGCAGACTGAGAGAGAAGGGCATTTAGAGAGGGATGCTGGACAAGTTCCCTAAAGATTTAGCTTTGATTTTTATTCTGTAAGATGTTACCACCGTGATAGCACTCTGGCATGGCTTAGGACCGCGACAGCAGAATTTCTTGCTGTTCCTATATTAAGAATGTGTTCTCAGAAACAGCTGGTGTGTTACAAATGCAACCGAGTGCCTTGAGAAGTGGGATGATTGGAATCCCACTCCTAAGCACTCAGGCTGTTGATATTTGAGAGTTGGTAAATGAGTGGCAGGAGGGAGTGTGATGGGGCCTGAGCAGGTTGAGTGTAAGAATGGGAGCCAAGCTCCTTGTATCTTTTGCCTAATCACGCCTGTAAAGAACATTGCGGAAAGTATTTTATATCTGTCAATCAGTTTGCTGACCTTTCTAGTAAGATGTTGGCTAAAGAGAATGGTTTCTGAGTATCATCATGGACAAATGCAGGTGGCATATGATTAGCTATGAGAGGCCATTCTTCATTTCTTTTGAAAAAAGATAAATTACTGTGGGAGAACTTTTTGTTCAATTAGATATTAGAAACATATCCTAACCCCAAGAGATATATTGGTGATAGATACTATGTAATCATTTAAAAAAGCAATTATGACTAACAAAAATAGAATGATATATAGTTTGTAATTCAATTTTACATGCATCGTCCAGTTGGTCTTCCAGAAAACAGTTAAGTAGTTGCTGTATTACTGTCTTCATGTCAAAAACACTTGGTTGGTAAACAAGTGATTTGCCTGATTACCTCCCTAAGAAGTGGTACAGCTAGTATCAGGTTTCAGGATGAGTTTGTCAATTAAAAGACCTGTAAGATTTTTCTCATCTTCATTGAGATATAAATCAAATATAAAATAATTCACCCATGTATAACTTATAGTTTAGTGACTTCTAATAAGACAGGCTTTAGCAACAAACAAAATCAAGAAAAAGACACATATATAAGTTTTAAAAGGTGGAAGAGAAGGCAGTGCCGTGCGTTTGCCAGCCTTGATTGTTACAAGCTTGACCACACAAGCACTCAGCTTCTGCCCAGCTGTTTTACAGTGTCCAGTCTCTGGCTTCCCAGTAGCCACGGTGCTTTCCTGATTGCTTGATTGACCATCTTAAGCATGATGGAAATTGTGGCTTTCTGGTCACATTATTTCCATAGCCATTTTATGGACATTATTTTTGGAAATTCAATTTAGATCCAGCTTCTCCAGTTTTTCTGATTTCATAAACATTCAGTTTCCTATACTAATACTTTTACTGAGTAAAGTAACTAGAATGATTTATTTCTTATAAAGTAAGCCAGTTAGAGCCCAATTTTTATATCTTTAATTTCAAATTTCTTACTAATCTTCTCCCACCGTGAAGGATACTATGTGATCAGCATGCTCTAAACTGAAGTCATTTTTCACATTCACCAGCATTACTTTCCTCCTGATTCTCTTGTCTGAATGAATTGCTCTATCAAGGGCACGTTTACTCACCCAGTAACCTTGGAACCTCCTAACCTCCTTTATCACCAACCCAAGTGGCCTTCAGGTGATGAATAAACAAAATATGGTATACACATACAACGGGGTATTGTTCAACTTCAGAAAGAAAGGAAGTTCTCATACACACTGCAACAGGGAAACTGTGAAGACATTATGTAAGTGAAATGAACCAGATACAGAAGGGCAAATATAGTATTCCACTTTGTGAAATGTCTAGAATTGTTAAAATTCATAAAGATGTAAATAGAGTAGTGATTATCAGAGGCTTTGGGGTGGAGGATGAAGAGTTATTGTCTAATGGATACAGGCTTCAGTTTAGGGATGACAAAAAGAATTTTTGAAAAAGATGACAAAGATGGTTGCACAGTAATGTCAATTTGCTTCTAATTTATATAGTTAAAACGGTAAACTTTGGGAATAGATATCACATATACATTCTATTGAATATAAAATATTTGAATAATATTTACTATATGTACATATTATGTTGACAACATGCATATTATATTGAATATATATTCTGTATATATACCATATTTAGTCTATTCATCAGGTGAAAGTCAATGGAGTTGGTAGAAAATGAAGTCAGGTCGGCTCCAAGTTTATTGGTTGGTAAATGCACTCTTGGTAGAACAATTCACTGGGATGACAGAATCAAGAGGAAGGGAATGCTGGTGAATGTGAATAATGACTTCAGTTTTGAGCATGTTGATTATATATACTAAATATATATTATACTGTATTATATTAAATATGTTTAACATTTTAATCCCTCTGTTAAAAAACTTAATCACCAACGTGAAGATATTGGAAGGTGAGGCCTTTGGAAGAAAAGTGAGGAACAGAGCCCTAATGAATGGAATTAGTACAGTTGTGTAAGAGACCCAGAGAGCTAGCTGATATCTTCCACCAGGTGAGGGCGCAGTTGGAAGGTACCCTTTATGAACCAGGAAGCAATTCCTCACCAGACTCTAAATCCCCTTTGCCTTCTTCATCTTAGGTTTTTCAGCCTTGTGAATTTTGAGAAGTTAAACCACCTATCCTATGGTATCTTCTTACAGAATGCCAAGCAGACTAAGATGACAACTGCAAAATAAAATAGACAGCACCATTCTGCTCAGGATACATGAATTCTATTCTTCCATCACACAGTTACACAAAGTTAATTTAACACTGCCCTTTCCTAGGACTCAATGCCTTTATGTTCAAGCGAAAAGTATGGAGTAGAAATTTGACAGTTCCTCCTACCTATAACATTATTTTACTATCTCTTGCAAGATTCAGTTCTGTTTGACTGAAGGTCTGTGTCAATGAATATACCATAGAAAATCTGCCACACCAGAGATCTGAGAACTGACAAATTTTCTCCCACACGTTCATGGGGACCAGCTAAGTGTCAGCAGAATGGCCTGTGTAATGGTTGACCATGGTAGAATATTTCTTTTATGTTCATATTAGGTGATAAATGGAGTAGGGTATTTACCCAGAATTCAATTAACTATTCACTAATCCAATATTCATCAAGTACCTACTACATTTCAGACTCTAGTAAGTGCCTGGAGTATAGCTATCAGTAAGACATATGTGATTCAGAGTATTTATATCATAGAGATACTAGCATATTAACATGTGCTGAAAAGATTCTGCATTTAAAAGGCTGAAATAAAGATATATACAAAAAACTGTGTGATTTATAGAGTTCTATGGTATTGGCTGTGAGAAATAAAACATCACAGAGAAGGTTAAATTTTAGCTAGTCTTGAATAAGATCACATGAAGCTGGAAAGTAACTGATTTTTCCTCATTTTGGATCTACCCCCTACTTTGTTCATACTGTCCCAGTATGGCATAGCAGCCAGGGTATAAGAAGAATTCAGAAAAGATTGCACATCATGGCATGATAGCTGCTATAAATAGCATTATTTTTTAAACATGATCTCTTATGATGAATTCTCATAAATATGCTCTCAATGTCCTTAAAGACCACCTTAGGCAAAGATGAAGTATTACCCTCAGTCTGCTAGTCTCTTAATAGCTTTGCCAATGTTTGCTGTTCCAATGTCAACAGTCATTAGATGGCTTAGTTTTCAATGTGGGATTAAACCTCTTTTGTTCTTGGAGTAATCAGAAAAGCAATTGAATTGTTAGCATGCTCTTTGGATTTCCATTGAAAAAGAATGAGGTTTTGCCAGATCCTGTCATGGAAAAAGAAAGCAGACATGAAAGGTGAAGAAAAAGCTCCTAAAAGGAAAGGGCTGACAAGTTGCACCAGTCACCAAACAGATATGTAGCACCCAAAGGTCACTGTTCTGGTTGGCATGCTACAGTTGGCCAGCAGCTCCCAGCATGTTGGAATAGAAGAAAACCAATTAATTAAAGAATGTCAAATATGCTGTCAGAGTACAGAAAACAGAAAATAAAATGGACTTTATTTAATGTAACCAGTAGGAGAACAATATCATCATACTGAACTTAGAAAAATGTTTTTTAGGAAAAGATAAGTTTCAATACATTTTGATTCTATCCTGGCTAGGAGACAAATTGCTATTTCAAAAGCTGAGTGAAATACAGTAACTAATATCTTCCTAAAAATAAATAAACACCAACATTTATTAAATACATACTACATGCCAGTTACTGAGAGACTTCTGGGTGAATAAATTGATATTCCTGGTCGGCACCACCCACACTCGGATGTGTGAGATTGTATAGCAGTTCAGCCTGGTACACTCTGTGTACATTACCCCATTAATTCTGGGAAAGCTCAGTGAAAAGAACGCTTTTACCCGGTTCTTCAATCTGGCTCAGCATACTGTATTATACTTGTGTGTTATTTAACCTTCCTGGACTCGGGAGTCCACCTTTATCCCAATAGCCCATGTGAATGCCAGGCAGCAGCCATGGCATCGTGAAAGGCTTCCATAGAAACCAAGGCTAAGGAAGTAGTCTAAATGTCTTCATACTTAATTCATCTAAACAAATGCTGATAAAAACAAAATTTGCCTTCTTCTTCCTTCCTGAAAGGTTTTCTTCTGGAGACAGAAGACTGCTCAAGGTCTCTTCCCTCTCCCTTTTAAACAACTATACTCATATCTTGTTTTCATGTAAAATTTCTGGAAACCTATTGTGGGACCAAATCTCTCAGGACCATCTGTATTGTAAAAAAGAGCAAAGCATAGTCACAGGTTATCTGAGCAGCTACTAGTATGTGTCTGAAAACCTTGCGCTTTTACTTGGAAGAGTTCTTTTACCAGGCTTTTCAAAAAGCCCGTCCTTGGCATGGCATCTTAACCTGTGTCTGCTTCTGGAGCAAGGCTCTTATATTCATAGCCTCACCAGGGAAGGATGCTTTAGTGAATGTGGGTTCAACGTGCATGTTTCTGACTCTATCTATAGGGTGTCCATGTGGTACCTTTATATTTCATGTTATTTCTGGGCTTAATCATCAAATTAAGAGTACTATTCAGAATGAAAAAGATGAAAAAACAAGAGCAGGTTCCTCTGTGACCATCCAGTTGAACTTACTCTCCCAGTCCATTGTCATGCCTTGTTTCCTTATTTGGTTCCCTTCAGAAGGAGACACTATCATTGGACTGGGCCCTCTCTCCTAATCTACTCATTAGCCATTACTAATATACAGAGGTTGCTGCCAACTGATCTTGCAATTGCTGAAATAAAAATAAAATACTTGTTCTTTACAAGACTATTGGACGTCTCTACTGTTAGCAAAAATAAGAGAAGTACAGAGGATAGACGTTTGGGCTTCAGGAAATTGCTGAAGAGGGGAGGGGAATAAGTAGCCATGGTAACTCTTCAGAGTTGCACATGACACCAGCAAGTAGTCAACTACTCCATTTAATTGAGACTATTCTTGTTTAGATTTCAGTAATAACTTCTCACAAACCCAGTGGGTACCACTGGCACTCAAATCATCCCTACAGGGATGATGCATGCTGCCCTCAGGTTGCTGTCTGCTATATTCTCCTTCAGAGAGCATGATAATAAAGGTTTTCTTTTGTTTCACTTTCTTGAAAATTTTCAAAGTGTTAGAAAGAGAGGACAGGTAGTATTCACTGAGAAGCGATTATGTACTTAGAATTTTGAGTGGAAAGACTTTGTTAAATCACTTGTAAATATACTCTGGTGTTGATTTATTTTTTTTCCATTACAACACTGGTTCCAGACATGCTAGTGAACTTACCCAAGTAATTCACTGTAAAATGCAGAGTTATAAAATGAGCTATCTCACCATAGCATGTCTCCTGACCACTGTCCCAATACCTGTTCCAGGCCTAGAATTTCCTTGTATTCCATGTAGCATGAGAAAACTGGAAGGAATTTCAATGTTTTGGATAGCATATTTAACCGTCTGATTCTGGAAACCGTTCCTGGTCTTATCCCTAACCTGCAGAGCATCTTGGGTGAAAGGTAAATGCAAGAAAAGCCATGAATCACCTGTGAAAGTCACAGCACTGGGAAAGACTTCATCATATTGGTTTTTCCCCAGTTTGAAGATAAGAGGCTCTGAAACCCAGAGGCAGACTATGTATACAGCATCATGCAGGGAGTTCAGCTCAGCTTAGAAAACAGATCTCAAAGGGCTGCCTTGTTAAAGCACATAGATCTGACCACATTCAGTGTTCCTTTCCCTACATGGCTCCACAGTCGCCCACCTCTTACTGTCAGAGTTGAATATGGATACCAATTTTAGGAACATGCTGAGAAAGAACAGTCAGGAAATAAAGTGATCAAGTTAGGATCTGAGATACTCAGAAGACAATCAACCTCAATGACAGAACACACCTAGTGTGGAGAACAGAGTTGGCCGTGCAATTGCTAGCAAATAACCCCTCGCTTGCTTTGATTTATCGATCGTCTAAAAGATGATCCAGAAGTTGGGCATTACTTCTAAATCACCAGGTTTTTCATTGTAAGTGACAACCTTTGCATTTTATTAGCATGGTCTACTTTTTAATAAGCCTTTATAGAACCAATATATCATAAAACCATCATTAAAACATTCTTCTCTACTGGTTATAAATTGCCTTGATGGTGCTGTGACTACATCTCTCAGCAGACTTTTGACAGAATGAACTTCAAGATCCAAGCATGTCATTGTCACAAAAGAAGGATGATTTTTCAGCCCAAACTGATTATCCTTTGCAAGAGAAATGTACAGGGTGGTATAAGAAAGGGAGATAGGTGACTGTAGTATCATATCAGGAGTGTGTCAGTCCTGGTGAGCTTACCTGTTAGACTCTGAAAAAACTGGGCTGGGGATTTAGCTCAGTGGCTTAAGTGCCTGCCTGGCAAGCGTGAGGTTGTGAGTTCAATCCCCACTAACAAAAAAAAAAAAAAAAAACCTCTGGAAAAACTACTCAACTTCTCTGGGTTTCTCTTTTATCTGTAAAATCAAGTGTGTCTTGTCTAGCTCACAAGATTACCTGAAAAGCAAAGAAAACAATGTTTGTGAAACTGTTTTGGAGATCAGTGTTTTTTTTCCTCCAGAAAAAAAAATCCTAAGACAGATTTTAGCATGTGTAACGATTATTAGAGAGTGCCCTTGGGATCATATCCCTGGAAGAGAAGGGTAAGAAGCACTGTAGAGTCAGGGTGAAATCCAGTAGTTATGCATCCCACTGACAACCTTGTCCACAACCGTTGAGAAGATCTAGAGCTAGAACAGGCTGTCAGGCTTGCCTCAACTGTTGCTGAAACACCCAAGTCTTTATAGCATCATTTTGTTATTGGATGTCCGTTGCTTAAGGAAGAGCTGTGAGCTTGGCCTAGGTGGCTCTGAAGCTAGCTGGTGGGACTAACTTTCTGCTAATAGTATTTGTCATGGTTTATGTCAGTGGCCCCCAGGCCTCATTTATTTGCATTGTACATTTGTGACTGGTTCATTGTCTAGTGCTTGGATTGGGGGTGTGAGTACTACACCGGCCTAGGGGTGGAGCCAGGATGTGATGTAATGGCAGGAAGAAGGTGTCTCTCTCTTGCTGGCTCCCGCTTGCTGTTTGCATCCGCCATGAACTGCGGCTCCACCATGCCATCCTGCCTTGGAGCCAACTGAGTATGGCCTGAAACCTCCGAAAACTGTAAGAAATAAACCTTTCTTTCCCAACTTTGGGCATCAGGTATTTTGTCTCAGCGATGAGTAAAAAGTAACTAAGACAGTATTCCTAGTATGTAGAGAAAAGATTCTTTCCTTGATGAGACAACTTGTTGATGTTTCACAGCGTCTACTATAATCTATTGCATGTACTGTCCAAATCCACTTTTTACAATATAAGGGACAGAAAAAGTTTTCTCCCTCTGTGTGTGTGTGTGTGTATATCTGTCTGTCTCTCTCACTCTGTCTCTCTCCCTCTAGTCACTTGGTGTCCCATAGTCAGTTCTCTGCAACTATCAGAATCAATAGCATGGCAGAAATAGTTTTTCAAAAAAGTATGTAATTTCCAAAAATAAATAGCAGAGATTTGCTTCAGAAAACTAAACATCTATATTGTTATTGTCCCTCTGGGGATTTCTGTAGACTCCATAAGGCATTTTTGCCCATCTGTCACTTCTAATATCATAGGGTCTCCGGGATACTTGCACTTCCTCCTGATCCTGGTACACAAGGTTCTTTTCCACTTTGGGCTCACTAGAACCTAGCAGCCTTTATATCCAATATCCCCATTTATGGAATGTGCTTTCTCTAGAAAACAAAGAAAGATAATAGGTGCTCTGTATCCTCTTTTGTGGTGGGAAAGTACGATGGAGTAATTGGAATTTTACTTTGGAGAAGATGTCCCCTAAACACTGGACCTTCCTAAGTTTTACTAGTGTATCAGGTCTCTTGATCTTTGTCAAGATGTATTGTTATGTTGGAGGACATATGTTTTACTTTATAAATCCTCCAAAGTGATAGCCACTTCTGTCTGTCTAATTCAATAATAATGTCATCAAATTAGGTGGTTAATACAACATTCTGTACAATATCTAAACGGTCTAGTCGTTTACAAACCATAGTGTAATGGAAGATGGAAAGATGTCTTTGCCAATTTTTCATCACCAAGAGAAAATACTCAATACCTACACTGTATGGGAGGAGATAGATTTATTTTGGCTCATGGTTTTCAGAAGATTCAGTCCATATTCAGTTAGCTCCAAGGCAGGAAGCACATGGTAGGAGTATCTGGCAGGGGAGAACTGTACATGTGATGGTTGCTAGGAAGAAGGGAGTGAAGAAAAGACCCTGGAAGAGAGGCAGACTCTTCCAGATTACGCCCACAGTGACCCACCTCCCCTGAGCAGGCTCCACCTTCTAAAAGTATAGTACTTAAGCTATGAGTTCATCAGTAGATTAATTTACCCTGATGCCTATAGGGTTTCCATGATCCAATCGTATAAAATCCCTACCTCTGAGTGCATGAGGCTTTTGGAGGACATTCTAGGTCTAAACCATAACAGAAGAAGAGTTGCAACCCACAGAACAAAACTATTAGCATATATTGATATTCATTTCATGTGAATTTAAACTGCTACTGGTCCTCCATTTAATAGGGAAAGAAGAGAGTGTATCTGTGAAATCAATGGCAATATATTGCATACCTGGGTTCATACTAATGTGCTTGCAAAAATATCACATCTGGCACAACAGCTGCATTTGAAAATACTGTGCAGCTCTGTTTGGAAAAAGTATCTTGCCATCATTTAGGATCCATCTGGATTCTTTGTGGGTCATACTGGCAAATAAAATGAAGATGTGATGTATATAATCATTCCTGCATCTCAAGATGTCATGTATAGTGTTAATTTATGCTGTATCCCACATGAAATATTATTTTTATCTATTTTTTGAGAGTTTGAGTACAGAGAGGGGGAAATTTCAGAAATGTCTATTCATCCTTTCCATTAAGGCAATTTGTGCCCCACAAACCAAAGGATGCACTATTGAGGCTGTGCACTGTGGGAATAAGCCTTGGATAGCCAGTTCTTCACTTGGAGAATGAGGTAAAACTAAACTTAGGGATTTTAGCACATAATAGGCTCACTGTGAATTAAAACTTACCCAGGTTTCAAGCATATTAACCAGCCCTTTTAGGAGAAGAGCCACATTGACACTTTAGATTTCCTGCTAGTCTGCTGTGGTCTGAATATTAATCTCTCTTCAAAATTCTTAAGTGGAAACCTAACACCAAGGTGGTGGTATCAAGAGGTGGTAGAGACATGAGAGGTGCTTGATTGCCTTATAAAAGGAGCTTGAGGGAGGTTTATCCCCTTCTACTATATAAAGATATAGGAAAAAGTTATCCTCTGTGGGGAATAAGCCCTCACTAAACACTAAATCAGCTGGCACTTTGATATAGGATTTCCTAGCCTCTAAAACTCTGAGCAATTTCTTTTAAATTATCTAGCATAATATTTTATTATAGCAGCCTGAATAGACTGAGTCACTAGTCCTGTATCCAATAGTTCTAAAAGTTTGGATATCTCCCTATTTCTAGTATTCAGTTTCCTGAGGAAATGGCTACCATTTCTTTGAAGAAAGATTGAGTGAATCATTACTGTGCATACTTGTCACTGTATAGCAAGACCATTCTTCCCATGGGTTGGTCACTTCTCCAATCAATAGATTCTGTATCCAAACACTGGCAGTGGGTGAGCTATTTAACTCCAAAACCCTAACCTGGAAGCTTCACTTCTGGATAATCTTGGTGCCAATAGGCCTCTTTTAGGTTAACCAGAAAACAATATGAGACAAAGGTATTTATTACAGGGTTTACTTCAGTCCACACCTCTGGGAGGGAAGTAGGGGGAGTCATCACATTGCACATGGCAAACCCCAGGGTGCTCTTTCAAGCTATAATGCCCCCTCAGAGCTGTATAGCATTCAGCTGAAATAGCTGAGGTTTTAAATAGCATCCTTCAGTTCCTGATGGAGGTCCTGGCCCCAGGAAGAGTCATGATGTAGGGGATTCAGCTTTATAGAAGAGGTTGGCTCTGAGAGGTGTAATGGCTTAAAGGGTTCTACTGATAGCACTTGCTATGTCCAAGAGAACAAATTCTACAGCAAAGGATGATTGGACTGCTTTTTCCAGCATTTATTACTAAAATATTACTACCCCGCTATCCCTCACCTTACTTTTCGGGATAAGTTCTCCCATGCCACACTAAGGTTTGCCTATATTGATTATTTTCCATTATATTAAAATAATTGATCCTTTGCTGTCCATTTCCCAGGATTGTTGAAGGGCTCAAAGGAGACAGTACATAAGAAAAGACTTCACAGGGTTTAAAATACATTAAGAATGCTATTACTTTAAGGTTATTAATTATCAAGAACAGTTTGTTTAAAAAATATGTAGGAGCAAAAGCACATAGTCCTGGGCCAGAAATATAGTTCGGTGGCACATTACCTGCCTGGCAAGTACCAAAAAACAAAAAACAGTACCAAAAAACAAAAATAACAACTACAGCAAAAATCCTGAGTCCTGATGGATTCACAACTGAATTCTACAAGAAATTCAGAGAAGATTTAATACCAGTACTCCTCAAACCTGTTAATGAAATTGAAAGGGAAGCAATTTTATGTAACTCATTCTTGGAGGCAAGTATTACTCTGAAACCGAAACCAAAGAAAGACACAACCAAAAAAGAGAACTACAGGCTGGTCTTCCTAATGAACGTAGATTCAAAAATCCTCAATAAAATACTAGTAAACAATGCAGCAAATCATCAAGAAAATTATACACTACAACCAAGTGGGATTCATCCCAGGAATGCAGGGATGGTTCAACATACACAAATCAATAAACATAATATACCACATCAATAAAGCCAAAAAAAATCACATGATCATCTCAATAGATGCAGAAAAAACTTTTGATAATGTACAACACATGTTTATAATAAAAACGCTTCAGAAACTCACAATAAAGGTGTCTCCCTCAATCTTATAAAGGCCATCTATGACAAACCAACAGCCAACATTATACTAAATGGACAAAAACTGAAAGCTTTCACTCTAAAATCAGGAACAAGACAAGGATGTCCACTGTCGTCACTCCTGTTCAATACAGATCTGGAAATATTAGCCAGAGCAATTAGACAAAAGAAAGAAATAAAAGGAATAAAGATAAGAAACGAAGAAGTTAAACTATCATTATTTCCAGATGATGTAATACCCTACATAGAAGACCCCCAAAACTCCACCAAAGTATCCTACAGTTTATAAACAAATTCAGTGGTATGGCTGAATTCAAAGTCAGCCCTCAAACATCAATAGCCTTCCTATATACAAAAAACAAGCTCACTGAGCAAGAAATTAGGAGAACCACACCATTCACAATAGCATCCAAAAAATACAGCATATTAGGAATTAACCTAATGAAGGAGGTTGAAAATTCATTGAAAATTACAGCATTCTAAAAATGAGATTGATAAGTTTACCAAAAAATGGAAAGATCTTCCTTGCTCATGTATAGGAAGAACCGACATTTTAAAAAGGGCCATATTCTCAAAACTTTTATATAGATTTAATGCAATCTCAATCAAAAATACCTTTAGTGTACCTCCAGATCTAGAGAAAAATCTTCCTAAAATTCATTTGAAAACAGAAGATACCTGGGATAGCAAAAGCAATTCTGGGCAACAAAGGCAAGGCAGACGTCACCACAATCTCTGACTTGAAATTACACTACAAAGTTACTGTGATAAAATTGGTATGGTACTGGCAAAAAAACAGACCCAAGGATCAATGGCACAGATTAGAAGATGCAGACACAATTACAAAGATACTCAGTCACCTTGTCTTTGACAAAGGGACAAAAAATGTTTGCTTGAAGAAAAATACCCACTTTAATAAATGATGCTGGAAAAACTGGCTTTTACATCCCGGAGACTAAAACTAGACCCATGTCTATCACCATGCACTAAACTATAGTAAAATGGTCAAAGATCTAAATATTAAAATAGAAACATTAAATCTACTGGAACACAAGATATGTAGAAATCTTGAAGACATAGGAATGGAGAGATTTCAAGGACAATACCAAACTGCAAGAGAAGTACTTCTCAGAATCAACAACTGGGATTACATCTTACTAAAAAGTTTCGCACCTCAAAAGAAAACACCAACAGAATGAAAATAAAACCCACAGAATGGTAAAAAAAAAAAATTTAGCAAACTGTCACATCCTCCAAATTCAATCTTGTTATCTTTCTAGATAGAACATATAAAGAACTAAAAAACCTCAGTCCCCAAATTCAAAGACCCAGACCAAAAATGGGCATCTGAGATGAATATAACTTTTCAGATGAAGAAATACAAAATGGCAAATAAATATATGAAAAAATATGCAACATGAGTAGTCATTTGAGAAATGAAAATTAAAAAAACATTGAGATGCTGTTTTACCCCAGTAAGAAAGGCTTTCTTTAAGAAATCTGTAGTATTTTATTTGATTTTATTATGTCTGATAGTAAGGGCAATTGTTTTGAAGATAATAAGAGGCATTATGGGAGCCATTGTTGATCTACTTGTATTTTGTTTTTAAGTCATGTATCATGTTTATCCTTTTGTTTTGATTGACTTTATTCTCTTTTGTTTCATTTGGTTTTATTCTCTTCAAAAGAAAAATAAGAAAAAAAGAAAGAAATCAACCAATAACAAATGCTGGCGGGGCTGTGGGGAAAAAGGAACCCAACCATTGTGGAAATCAGTGTGGAGATTACTCAAAAAACTAGGTTCCATTCAATCCAGCTGTTTCCTTTCTGGGTATTTTCCTAAATGATTTGAGAACATTGTACTGGGGCAGGGATTTAACTCAGGGGCATAAGTGACTGCCCGGCAGGCACATGGTTGTGAGTTCGATCTCCCGTACCAAAACACACACACACACACACACACACACACACACACACACACAGAAACATTGTACCATAGTGATATATGTGCACCCATGTTTATAGAAGCACAATTTGTAGTAGCTAAATCTTAGAAACAACCCAGATGCCTATCACTTTAGGAATGGATTTAAAAGATGTGGTATTTTTATATAATGGAGTGCTGCTCAACTATATAGAAGGATAAATTTAAGGCTTTTATAGGTAAACGGATACAACTAGAGTCTATACTTCTAAGTGAGATAAACCAGACCCACATTTGTATACATTGTAACGTCTTCCTAGTGTAAGAAACTGAAAAAATAAATAAGACTCTGAATCTGCAATAGATATGGTGAAAGAGAAAGAAACAGCTCAAAAGTAAAGAACAATTGCTGTGGGTGAAAGGATAAAAGAAGGAAGTGAAAAGGAAAAAAGTATATGTATGTATACAAAAGATAGCTAAGATAATTATTCTACTGATTTAATTCATTGAAGAGAACAGTTTGTGCTTATATTGTTTGATCAATTATGCACATGTATATCTTGTAATCCAAGCAACCACTTTGAAGATAATATACAATATATTAGCCATTGTCAACTTCCTAATACCTTGTTTATGGAATTCTTTTTCTTTGTTTTTACTGTTTTTTCTCTTTAATATAAAAAGAGAAATCTGAAAAAAAAAACCCAAAACTTAGTCTTTATTTCACATGTCAATTTTCTTTTATAATTCCCAGAGGCTGAGGCAGGAGGATCATAAGCTCCAGCTCAGCCTGGACAACTTGATGAGTTAGTAAGAACCTGTCTCAGAATAAGAGAGTGACTGGGAATGTAGCCATAGGGTTCAACTGCTAGTATGGCAAAAAGCAAACTTCTCTTAGAAAACCAGCTTGGTTACTTAGGTTGATAGTACAGATTTTTGACCTTGGGAATTATGCTTCTCACAGTCGTGCTGTTCATGGGTCTTTTAAAAAGTCTTTTGAATATTAGAAAGCCATCTTTATCTTTGGCAGTGGAAACTGTCAAAGTCTTAGGAGCAAAGATCTGATGCTTCATGAAGAAAGAAGGAACGAAGGCAGACACTATTCTGCCAAATCACTCCATTTGCCGGACGTTATTTTCAGTTTCACATCGGCAGCAGCGTGAAGTTTGGGAACAGGCTCCTGCCAAGTTCAGGTTAAACAGTAGGCCCTTCATCTGCACCGTGGGTGGTTTTCACGACTCCTCTAAGAGGCGGGAAGGGTGATAAGCGCTCTGGCTCCATCACTGCTACACAGAATCTGAAGTGGTTTCCGACTTCATTTCTCAGAAAAATGTAACTACATCTGCAGTGCATCAATCTGTAAAAACACAAAATTAATACATCATATCCATTTTCACTTGGGAGTTGGGAAACTACAGTCAATATTTTTCCTGCAACAAATCAGAGACAAAGACAGACACTGAAGCCCCAGCTTGCACCTGTGTGTGGCAGCTCTATCCAGGGACTAACCCCACATGATCTACAGCGCTAGCTTTTTCAGAGAGGAGCCTCAGAAGGCAGGAGAAGAATGTCTGAGGTTTGTCTGGGGGAAAATAAAAGAAATAATTGTTCTAAAAAAAGGAGAAATTGGTATTTCACTGGCAACCCAACTTGCACAGGAACACTTTAAACTTCTGTGGCTGGTATCCTTCATCTGGAAATCACCCCCTTGCTTGAAAATCCCTCACCTGGGGATTTAGCTGCCTGCAATTACATAGCCTCCAGCTGAGTGAGCCTATATACTCATGTGTCCTCAGCGGGGAGTACTAGGGCAGTTGGGGGGGGGGCTGAGGCTGGAATTCCCCTCACTGGTCTGTGAATGGGAAGCAGGTGAAGAACAAATTCATTTTGCAGCATACATTGTCAGCCATCAGAGAGAAGGATCTATGTGGAAATGAGGCTTTGTATTATTATGCCAATGGATCCCAGGTATAGAGGAAGGGGTGTGTTCCCCGATGTGACACTCTGCCCACTGTCACCAACTTTGGCCATCTTAAAATAGAGATACAACATTCCTACCAGAAAGTAACACATATGGCCGTGATGTGCAGAAGTGTGACATGTATGCAGCTGTGTAAGTGTAACCTAAAACACCCCTTCTCTGAATTTGATTTAATGGCTTTCTTACTCAACTCATAGTACTTAGTTTCTCCCTCTTCTTATTTAACATGGAATTGTACTAGTGAAGTGTTTTTAACCTGCTACATAGATGAATGACAATGTGGAAAATAAAGCTGAGGTATGTTATAGTTAAACTATTAAAGCAGCTCAGAGAGAGGGTTAGCAGCACCTGGCATGGTAAGTGGCGTGCGAATCAGAAATCAAGCGCCTGAGGACTCAGCTTCATCTTTCCACTGTTCCAGCGTGTGACCTTAACCAAGTCATTCTTTTCCCTTGGGTTCTTGCTTCTTCTTTGGTAAGATGACATCACCACAGGTGTTCTGCAAGATTTATTTCCCACTGTAGCAGATGTTTATCAATATTATTTTGCAGAAATCTTCCTTTTAAACTTAAAAATATTTGCTTACTATCTCGTGCCATTTACAGTGCTAGATTCTGAGGATTTGGAAATAGAGATGCTATGTTACTGCCCTCATAAAAGTCAGTTTAACTGAAGAGGATGAACAGTGGGGAGAGAGATAAAAACATAAAAAATGGCTGATTACAACAACTCAGGAATATGGCAGATTGAGGAAGTGTAGTTAATTTGGGACAGGGGAGCATGCTAGGGTGGAAGAAATAGTTCTATGCTTTGTAAAAGGAATTTGACTGAATGATAGATAGGGAGCATAGTGATTAAGAAAGTTAGAGTAGGGAAAAGATCATTTGAGGCTACAGGGTCCATGGGTGTAAAGGCACATGAGAAAGGCAGAGAATGGCACATTTCCTAGAAAGCAAATAAATCAGAAGGGAGAATGGTGAACCACGATGAAGACAAAAGATACTCTGAGGTTATATCATGCAAAGCTATAAAGAAAATACAAAAGTGATTTTAGTTATTGTCATTTAATATATCTAATATAGATTTCAGAGAGGGAACATATGTAGAAATTGCTAGAGAATATAAATAGAGGTAGTGGTTGAGGGAAAAGGAAAAAATTGTGATTACTTCTGATTTCCAACCTGGTAATTAGGTAAGTAGAAGGAATACTTTGAGGTTTCATTAACAAAAGATCCAATTAACAATGATTTGGAATTTAGAGCACTGGGAACCCAAGGAACCAGTCTGCCACCCTGATAAGTGGCTGTGGCCTGGCAAGCCGCAGCCTCCCCAGGGTGAGAACAAGCATCGTCTCCTGAGATCCATGCCATGTTGGAATTTAGGACACTGGGAAAATGAGCAACCAGCCTGCTGTCCTGGTAAGCGGCTGTTAGTCTACCGGCACATGGGCTGAGAATTAAACATCCTCCTCACCCCCCCACCCCCCACCCCCATTAACAAGTGGGAGCCGGGGATCTGAGCATCTCTTGGGAGGTTGACCATATGTAATATAGCAAATAAGGGGGATTTCCTTCTACCATCTCTTTGAAGGGAAATATTTTTATCAATATTTTGCTTTGTCCTGATTAATGGTATTGCTCTATTCAATATTCTGTTTTGATAAATTCTATAATATTCTGTATTTCCTTTGATTTTGCTATACCTGATTGAAATCACAACTATTATGAAGATAACGAGATATACTGTGGTACTGTTATCCTGGTAACCTGCTATGAAGTTCTGTACCAATTTTGCTATACTGTCTCAATTGGCTTTATTCCATCCTGTTCTGTTGTATTTTACTATCTTTAAATTAACAAAATTTTAAAAAAAATGATTTAAGCCATGGTTAAGTTTATCATTGACAATAAACATGGAATGAGGAGGTTTTGGAAAGTAAGGTTTGTATTTGGAATCAACCTTGTCACTTTGTCCATATTGGTGGCCATGTTTTAGGCACATATAAAGTATAGATGTGGAATCTACATGTTGGATACTTCTATATCATTGTGAATTCCCTATACCATTTAAATTTGGTAAAATTTATTTGAACAAAGCAATACAAAGCCATGATGCATATATCAAGCAGCTTCTAGAGCCAGTACAGATCCTGAGTACCCTAACCAGTGACATGATCAGACAGCAGTGGTAGGAAAACCAGAAACCAGGCCTCCAAAACAATTTAGTTATCCACAGCCTAGTTGATCAACCAATCAACTGATTGCAACTTAACTAGCTGACTGGCTAATAAATAGCTTAACCAACCATTAGGCTTTCTGTGACCAGTCAAATTTTAGTTACTGTGATTTAATTTGGCACTGGTTTGGTCTTTGAGGCACAGCCCAGTTTTACAAGCCAAACCCTACAAATTTTGTTTAACACAGAATATCTACATCTGAGTCTGTATGCATTTTTGCCTTACAAAATAATCGCCATGGTAGTAGTACTTTTAAACTGGCCTTTGTCTTCTTTCTTTCTTTCTAGAATTTATTTTTATTTTATGTGTGTTTATTTTTAAAGCATATCTCTGCTAAGCAGAATATAACTGTGCTTTATCTGGCTGGCTGTATTACTATTTTATGTGGCATATTAGATAATTTAAATGTAATGTAATTGCAGATATGTTTAAGATTTTATCTACTACCTTTTTGATAAATAAGGTGTAATTAATATTTCACCTACTACCTTCTGATCTACCTGTTTTCTTGCTGCTTTTATTTTTTTCTTTTAGAATAATCATATGCCTTTTAATACTCAATTTAACCCTCACATGTCCTTTCCTAACTTTTTTAAACTTAAATTTATTGGTACATCTTTGGTATACATAATGATTGCATTAATCATAGGAAATTTGTACCTATACATGTGATATCTTGATTCTTTTTTCCCCATACCCCTGTCCTCATTTCAACCCTTCTTCCCCTCCTTATTTACAAAAGCTTTGCTTCTGTTTTTTCCTTTTATTCCTTCTTCTCTCCCTTCTTTTTCCCCACCAGAAAGATCCAGTTTTGGATTAGGTCTTTACATTTAGGGGATCTCATTGTTTGAGTTTCTTATATATTCTAGATATAATGAATGTATCTAAGGAATTTCTGGAAATTTTTTTCCACACTGTAGGTTGTCTCTTTACTCTGTTGATAGTTACTTTTGTGCAAAAGCATACTAATAAGATGAGATACCAGTTGTTGATTCTGCTATAGTTCCTGTGCTATCAGGGTTTTTCTTTTCCTTATTTGTTTATTTTTAAAAAAGGATAAAAATTATGATACAGAATTTCAAAACAAAATAACAGGAGATTAACACTAGTTAATATATTTCATATTGTTACCTTCCCCTGCTGTTGTTCAGATTACAAGATATGGACATGAAAAAAATGATCAAACAATTGAATGATGAAAGCACAAACTATTCTTTTTCATGAACTAACAGAAGTTAGTATAGTTATCTATCTTGTGTATACATACACTTGTGAATATGTATACAGACATATAATCTTTTCCCTTCTTTCTTTTCTCCTTTCACTATCCCAGTTGTTATTTCCTTTTGAGCAGTTTCTTTCTCTTTAACTTTCTTAAATCTATTGTACATTTTGGATCTTACTTACTTTTTCAAGTTTTTACACCAGGGAGGCAATATGATATTTGAACATGGAAGTCTGATTTATTTAATTTCTGAGTATGGTCTCAAATTGCATCCATTACTGATAAAAATCTCAAGTTTATCCTTCTTTATTGCTGAGTAATACTTCATTGTATAAAAATCACCACACCTTTTTTTTTACCTATTCCATGGTTGATGGGCATTTGGCTTGTTTCCAAGATTTAGCTATTACAAATTGTGCTGACATAAACATGGGTGCAAGTATATTGCAGTGGCAAGATGTTTTCAGTTCCTCTGGGAAAATACCCAAGAAAGGAATAGCTTGGTTGAATGAGACCTCCAATCCTAGTTTTTTGAGGAACCTCTACACTGATTTTCACAGTGGTTGTACCAGTCTACATGCCTACCTACAGTAGTTGTGGTTTCTTTTTCCCCCACATTCACACCAGCATTTGATATTGGTTAATTTACATAGAAATGGGGATTTTATCTTATTTGAAAGCCTTTGCACAGCAAAAGAAACCACCAAAAGAATGAAGGCACAACCCACAGTATAGGAAAATATTTTTCCAGCTTGTCCTCAGACAAAAGACTACTATCCAGAATGTATAAAGAATTCAAAAAAAATCAGGCACCACCAAATTTAGATGCCCAATTCAAAAGTAAGCATCTGAAATAAATAGACAAATCTTAGATAAAGAAGTAGAAATGCAAATAAATATAAGAAAAAATTTTCAACATAATTGGTCATTCAAGAAATGCAAATTAAAAGAACGCTGAGATTCCATCTTACCCATAAAGAATGCCTGTCATTAAGAAATGAACGAATAATTAATGGTGGAGTTGTGAGGAAAAAGGAACCCTTTTCCACTGTTGGTGGAATTGTAGACTGGTGCAACCACTATTGAAATCAGTGTGGATTCTTCAAAAAAAAAAAATTAGGACTAAACGTGCTATTCCTCTTCTTAGTATCTTCCCAAAAGAATTAAAAGCATCATACCACAGAAATATATACACACCCGTGTTTATAGTGGCACAGTTTGTAATAGTTAAATCTTGGGAACAGCCCAAATGCACATCAACTGATGACTGGAAAGAAAATGCATTTTATTCATGTAATAGGATATTACTCTTCCACAAAGAAGGATAACCTGGATATGTTTCTGGATAAATGAATGTACCTTGATGCTATATTCTTTTTTTAGATTTTATTTTAAAGAAAATAAAACCTAAAAAAATAAACAGAATAAAACCACTCAAAACAAAACGGTGAAAGTGGTACACTTCAAAACAGGCTAATAGGAAATCAACAGTGACTGCCATAATATATCTTCTTATCTTCAAAACAATTGTCTATATCATCAAACATGGTAAAATGGAATAAAATAAAACCAATCAAAACAGAACACTGAATAAAACAAAAAAATAAATTGGAATAGAACAAAACAGAACAATATTGGATTTCAAAAACAAGACAAAAGGAAATCCCCCATATTTGCTATATTGCATACTGTTATCTTCCTAAAGTTGCTCAGACTAGTGGTCTTAGCCCTGCAAAGTTAATCAAACAATATAAGCATTTAGTTGTTTTTGTACTTCAGTTGCTATCAACTCAACCTGTCCCCCAAATCAGCCAGTTGCTTAGCTGGGGATCAGGGAGGTGCAGTGTTTTTGATTCTCAGCCAGCTCATGGGAAGGGCAAACTGGCTTGTCTGTCTTCCTGGGCCCCAATGGTTTGCATGACTCATAGGAAGCATGAATTGGCTTCTTGTTGTACTCCTCCCAGACCCAGAATGGTTTCTGCCAAATCACAGGAATGGCAAACTGGCTTGAGGATATATTCTTAAGTGAAATAAATTCAACAAATGTGTAAATACCACATTGTTTTGCTGATATGAAAAACTGAAAGTGTAAAGAAGATCCAAATTGTAAAATAGGTATTATGAAATAGGGAGAAAATGTTCAAATGGAAAGAGAGACTGGAGAGAGGCAGGGGGAAAGGAAGTGTCTTAGTTACTTTTACTCATTGCTGAGACAAAATACCTGGTGCCCAAAGTTGGGAAAGGAAAGGTTTATTTCTTACAGTTTTGGAGGTTTCAGTCCATACTTAGTTGGCTCCAAGGCAGGGTGGCATGGCAGGGCCGCAGTTCATGAGGGCTGCAAACAGCAAGCGGATATGGGCAAGAGAGACACACACCTTCTTCCTGCCATTACATCATATCCTGGCTCCACCCCCTAGGAGGGTGTAGCACTGACACCACCAATCCAAGCACTAGACATGAACCAATCACAAGTGCACAATGCAAATACATGAGGCCTGGGGGCCACTGACATAAACCATGACAGGAAGGAAGGGAAAAGAAAAAATGATGAGAAAAGAAGAAAAAAATGGTAAAAAATTTTCAGGTAGAAATTTTCAGGTAGAAATTCCCTATAATGAATGTAATCATTGCATAAACCTAAAATGGACCAATGCACTTAATAAAAAAAAATACATCAGAACTGCTCAAAGGGAAAAAATACCTCAGATGGGGAAAGGAAAAAGAAGGAAGGGAAAACAAAAAAACATAAATCTGTATAGATAAACTTAAGATAGCTAAGATGACTGTACTATTAATTCTATTAGTTCTTGGAACAAAACTGTTAACATTCATAGGATTAGATCAATTTTACATGTCTATATCTGGTAATCTGAGTAATTCCTTTGAAGATAACCATGCAGAATAACAGTCTTTGTTATGTTCCTACCACCTTGTTTTGAAAGCATATATTGTTATTGTTTTGGGCTCTTTGTTATTGTTATTTATTTGTCTCTTTTGTTTCTTGTTTTTCTTGTATTTTGTTTTGTTTTTTCACCTAATATAGAAAGGTACATGTATAGGCTTATACATTCCTAGACCTTCTCCTAAATAGTTTATAAGAATTGATTTTATTATTTGTGACTGTATGAACAGCTACTTTGAAGAAAACAAGATATGATGGTAGCCTGTGCTGATTTCCTATCATCTCATTTTGAAGTCCAATAATGCTTTTATTATTCATTTTGATTGATTTTAGTCTGTTTTCTATTATTTGATTTCAATACATGTGAAGATATGGACAGCTATGTGGAGGAAAACAAGAAACATCATGGTAGCCATTGTCGATTTTCCTATTGTCTGGTTTTGAAGACCCATAATACTATTGTTTTGTTTTGATTGGTTTTATACTACGTTTTGTTTGAATTCATTTTGTGTGAAGGTATGCACAACTATTTCAACAAAAACAACAGACATTATGGTAGCCACTGATGATTGCCTGTTGTCTTGTTTTGAATTCCTGTGTTGCTTGCATTGCTTTGTTCTGATACACTTTGTTCTGTTTTATTCTCTTTGAAATTTAAAAAAAAACTGCTTTTTTCCAGGTTCCTGTCAATGTAGTATTATTTTCTGTCTTTTGTTTCAGTCTATGAATTTTAATTAAATGTGTTTCTTGTATGCAGCAAATTGTTGATCTTTCTTTTTTGATCCATTCTGCCAGTCTGTTTCTTTTGACTGGTGAATTGAGACTGTTAACAGTGATGGTTATTACTGATATGTATTTATTTATTCTTGTCATGTTATTTTCTTGTTTTTGGTCACTTTTTCCCCCTCTCTGTTAAATTGTTTGCCTTGCCTAATGGCTTTATTCTGTTGGGGTTCATGCAGTTGTACTATTTGTTATCTCTTTGGTATATCCTTCAGTACATTTTGGAGTGCTGGTTTGATTTTCATGAATTTGTTTAGGTATTCTTTGTCCATATTTCACCACAATTTTGAAAGATAGTTTTGCTGTGAACAACAATCTGGGTTGGAGATTGGAGGTTGTTTTCTTTTAAAATACTTCATTCCAGGTTCTCCTTGACTTGAGGGGTTTGTTGAGAAGTCTGCAATGATTCATATGGACTTTCCTTTACAAGTGATTAGCTTCTTTTGTCTAAAAGCTGTTGAATTTCTGGAATCTTGATTATTATATTCCTCGGTTTGGATCTTTTTTGGATCATGACTAATTGAAGTTTTATATACCTCACTTATTTGTATATAAAAATTTCCCCTGCTTGAGAATTGTTCTGCATGACATTTGTGAGCAGATATTTTTACATCATTTGCACTATCTCTAGTTTTTTCACCAACTCTGTTCAATCTTCTGTCAGCCTTTGCATCATCTATTACTGCTGTGTTGATTTTTCATGGTCCTTTGCTATTTTTAAGCAATCTTTGTTTTTATGATTGGTAACCACAATCTTGTCTTCTGTATCTGATATTCTGTCTTCATATGGCTCACTCTGCTGCATGAAATTTTAATTTCCTGGATATCTGTTTGAATCTGTTTCATGGATTCTATTTCTTTTCTAGGTTGGACATTCAAGTTTCTCACCATTTTCCTTAAATCTTTATTTGCTCTAAAGTTGCTAAGCTTGTCTTTCCTTATGGTCACAATTCTCTGTAATTATCTGAGATAGTAGTTCTGATTTTTTTTCCAGGGGCTCATTCATCTTCTTTGGTACTTTCGCTATTAACAGTTCAGAAAGTCCAGGTGGATCACTGTAGGACTGTTCCACCTTATTCCCCTCTGAGTTTGTCTTTGGTTCAATGGAATTTTGTAGTTGCATCTTGTTTAAGTATCTTCTCATTTTCTTTCTGTCTTTTTTTTTTAGTTTAATTTTTATGGTGATGCTTGTACATACTTAGAGTAAATACCTTTATTGCTACTATTTAGTACTCTAATAAATGACTACTTCTCAGAAGTGTCTTCCATGAATAGTTTTTGGGTTTTGAATCTGTTGCAAGATCCTACTTCTTCAATTTATTTAGGATGAGAAATTGCTGTCTACTTGACCCATCCCTGGTTCCTTGGCATTGGCCTATAATATTTTATTACCCTTAGGCATTCTCAATCTGTATATACCAGGAAGAATAACTAATTAGAACAATTATGTCACCCTAACTAAAATGTTACAATAAGCAATAGAAATAGCATCAAACACAGCTTACAAAATGATTAACTGTAGAAATTATTGATTCACCACCTTGAACCATATGAACTCGATTTATGGTTATATAAAAAAATCTAAAATGGATTAGAAAATTTTATACAGTACATAAGCCCTCATTATGGCAATTTTAACCTTAAGGTAAAACATTTAAATGGGATTATTTGGAAAAATATAGAAATAGAAGAAAAGGAATAGATTAGAAGCAAGGCCAGAAGACAAGGGAAAATCACACAAACACTGGGGAACTGGTGAATAAGATAGAAGGGAGAGAAATAAAAGCAAGAACAGAACATCAAAGCTCGAAACAATGATCATACCCATATAAAAACAGGAACAATCGTGAAAAAAAAAAGCAAAACAGAAAAAACAGAGAGAAAAAAAAGCAGTAAAGAAGTCTATTTCAAGACATGTCCCTATGACTGGTAGACAGTGTGGACAGACTGAGTCCAGATCTGAGCTGATTAATCCCAGCAAGGCAGCCGCACATTTATTGTGGGCTAGTGGATAATCCTAGCACTGAGGTTCACACTGATTTCTGGCTGTGAGACTGGAACCGGATGTGTTTGGTCTGCAGCAGTGTTTGTGCCTCCTGCCAGCTTGGATTCAGCGCCCTGCTGGTTTAAGGTCAGCTTCTTGACCTACTGCTAACTTGAACTTCACAGCCTGACCCTGTCACTGGAGTCCACTAGATGGAGACAGCCTGCAGCTGTTCTGAGTTCCGAGCTCAGTTAGCCCCTCTCTAAGATGGCTTCAGGTCAACTGCCCTCTGGTTCAGGACATCTGAACCTGAATAACTCACCAGCCACTGCAGTCCACTGCATCCACTGCTCTTTCCACTGGTGTGTCTCTCCATGGAGGCCTCTGGCTTTGCCAGTAGTCGCCTACAGGTTTGAGCCAGCCCTACAGTATAATAAACCTGGGCTCAGGGAGAAAGCACCGCCTACCAGCTCCTTGTTCTTTTTTACAGTCTGTCTTTTTTTCTCCCCACAGGCTTCAGTTCTCACTTCAGATTCTAGGGACCCACATGTCTCCTTCGTCTCTTCCTTGAGTTGCCATATTCCTGTGTTTGGACACCAACCCTCGGAAAGGTTCTTTCTTTGCTGTTCACCACTCTGTCATCTTCCTGGAAGTTTCCCTAATTTAATTATACATTAGTTTACTTTTTGTTAGTTGTTACACTAGAATTTATAGCATTTATCACTGACTCCTTATGATATAAAACAAATTCTTACAGCCCTTGCTTTTCTTTTACTTACCATTTACTTTTCTACCCCTTCGCATTATTGTGCTATTATTGTTATTTATTATAATTCTACAGATACTTTAATTCCAGCAGGTATTAATCTTATTACTTTGTTTAATCAGGATTTATTACACTCACCTACACTTTATTATGTTATTTTACTTTTTCATATATTCGTATTTCCTACTTAGGTATTTTCCTTCCCTCTTCATATGTCATTTTACAGTTTGTTTGGGTACAGATATGCTAGTATATTATGTTAGTTTATGTTAAAGGTGCTATTGTCTTATTTTTAGTATTGAAAGACAGAATTTTAGACTATGCTTCTGAGGAGGAAATAAATTCCTGGTAAACCCACCATAAGGTGACAGTGTCTTAAGTCTAAAATGTATTTAATACACCTAAACTGCTGTATAGTTTTGCTTAGCCTAGCCTACCTCAAGCATTTTTTTACCATTTATTTTAGCTTATGGTTTCACAAAAATCATTAAGCACAAAGACTGTTAATATTTCATATAATTTGTCGAGTACCTGTTCCCCCCAAAATGTCAACACTGTACCCTATAGAGTATAGTGCAATGGTAGTTTCCTATGTGATCATGTGGCTGACTGGGAATGCACCCCCCAGCATGGCGAGAGAATATTACACTGTACATGCCTAATGCAAGAAGTGATCAAGATTCAAAATTTAAACAACAGTCACTACTGAATGCATATAATTTTGCACTTTAATAAAGTGAAGATAATAAGTTAAACCATCATAAATGGGGATGTTCTGTGCCTTTTTTCAGCATTAAGGATTTTGATTGTTTCTGTTTTGATTGTTTCAGTTAAGAAATCTTTATATTGTTGCTTTTTTTGAAAGTAATGTATCTTGTTTTGCTATCTACTCTTATGAGGTTTCTATTTATTTTGGTTTCTGGCATTTTTTTCATGTGGTGTTCCTTGGTATGGTTTACTTTTTAATCTATGGTCACCTGTCTGTCAGTTCCCTAATTCTCTTTTCTACTGTGGCCTAACATTCCCATTTGGTATTCAAATGGTATAATGGATTCTTTATTTCAGATTTTGTATTTTTTGGTTATGAAATTTCTATTTTTTTTTACAGATTCTATTTCTCTGGAAGTTTTATAAGACATATATCTTCTGCATCTTATACCTATTATATTGATATATTAACCATGATTAAATTTACTTTCTGTTAATTTCAGTATCTAAATAATCTGCAGATCTATTTAATGTGTGTACATAAGAATGTTTTCTTCTTGAGTGATGTAGTTCTTCTCTTTGTCAGTTCTATTAAACTTTAAACACTTGAATAGAAATGTGTAAGTTCTGGAAAATTCTATATTCCTCTGAATGAAATTGGAAAATTATTATCTGCTTTAATCTACTCATTGACAAGGGTAAATTAAGGTTGGTGTCCCCAGTAAGGTAGGTTTACTATATCTTTGATCCACCCTGGACAATTAAGGCTTTTCAACTAAAATCCTCTGTTCTTTAGGATCCTTCTCTTCAATTGGCACTAAATATCAATATTTGTCTTATAAAGTATATTCAACAATGTGCTCTCCTTTTCAATGGTTTTCTGCTTAACGTTTAGACTCCCTTCCTATACAGCTCTAAAGCTCATAAAATGTCCTTAAGGAAAGGTTAGATGCATGATAAAATCCCTCTCCCTTCTCCCTACCCCAAGTCTCAGCCAGTCTTTCTGCCTGTTTCCCAATTCCATACCAGCATTTAGTGAACAAATTTCAGAATTTAAAGCTCTTTCCCAAATCCAGAATCACTAAACTTCACTAGAGTAAAGATTGTTGCAAAACTCAGGTCCACTCTGTGAGGTCTCCCCCTCTGTGCAGTGTAGCCCATGCAGTTCTTGTAGTCAATGCCTTTTAACCAATGGTTACTACAGTTTCTTTGATAGTGTTTAGCTGTTAGCAGGGGAACACTAATCTGAAGTAAGCTATTCCAACCACCCCAAACTGGAAATCTTTCCAGGGCCTTCATGTTCTGCTATTCAGTTTCCAGGTGAGGACTTTCCATCCTCATGATTTTTGTCTCCTGGTTGCAACCTGAGCTACTACTTATGTAAGAATTCCAGCATAAAGAGAATGAGATAAATAGAAATAATTGTGTTTTTATTTTCAAAAACCTTGAAGCTTGCTTTTGTGTGTGTCTCAAATGTGTTAGCCACTTGTTCACTCATATTTATGAAGGACTCTATAAGAGTATCTTGAGAAGGGAAATGAAATAGCCATAATTGGTTTACACAAATTATGGTTTGTTTTACAGGACTAGGGATTTTATTACCCAAATTCCAAATCATTGTTTTACTAGTAGGGAATAAGTCTGGTGTGGGATATCCTTTGGATAAATAACCATATCCTATTTCATGGTGGTTGAATGAGATAGGAATATGATAGGTAAGTAATGTTCTGTTTCCCATATGGGTAAATAATGTACAATTGACAATATGGTCATTTAGTATGGGATGAATGAACTGAAAAAGTTAAATACACAAAACTGAGCCTTTGATTTCTCTTACCGAGTGCCGTGTCTACTTGTGTGTCCTAAAAGATTGCATAAGAGCAGAAATAGTGCCATGTAAGTTTTATTGTTAGTGTGTTGTAATGAAAAGGCATTCACTTCTCATTTGTTGATTTAGTTGGAACTTTAAAGATTGAAGAGAATTCGGATAGTTCTAAAGGAAACTGACAACAGCTGTGTGTGTGTGTGTGTGTGTGTGTGTGTGTGTGTGTGTGTGTGTGTTTGGCAAAAGCAATTAGACAAGCTTGTGAGTGGGGAATATGTGAGAGCTGAGAAGTGTGTAAGAGTCTAGCTCCCCTGGAGTCCATGTTGGCAATAAATAAGGGCCCATTTAGGGAGGGTACACTTTTCAGAGCTCCTGTGCAAATAGGGTATGGAATGACAGGTATTTTCCTGGGCAGAAAAGAAAACTAAAGAGTAAGAAATGAACCAGCCCTTGGTCGTAGAATATCCAAATGAATTACATAGTCCAGACAGTAACCTCACCCCTCCAATCCTATATTAAAATGAAATCCTTCCACTGAATTTGCTGAAGTTTTGAAAGACATTCTTTGACCTAGACACCAGATAAGTTATACACAGCTGAGCTCCACTTAACTGCATAATGAATGAATCAACTACTTTAAATCACTTTACAAAATCCCATGCACTATCACATTTCCTTCCTTGTTACCAATACCTGTTAAATACAATCCTCATAGAGAGATAATTCACTTCATTGTATTAAAAAAATGCCCAATTGGAGTCCTTTAAGTGTTGCAGTTCTCAATTATCTCACCCCAAATCCACTGTCAAGTGATAATTAGGGGCTAAAAGCTAAACCGATTACAGAAGAATTTTCTCCTGACAGCCATTTAATAGCTAATCAGGTGTTAAATCTCCAAATTATGCATTCCTCAGCAGCACACTAATGGCAATAAATTTTTAAAGTTTCAGTTATGAACTTGTCTTTTACAACTTCGGTTCAACCACACCAAACAAAGGAATTATGGACTTAGTTCAAAATCCTTGATAATTCATTCAACTTCTCTTTGTAGACATTTTTATTAATGGTCACTCTTTAAGTCTACATCTTATGAGCATAAACATATTAGCTTGCCCAGTTTTGTGTATGTGAACATACACCAGATTGGTAGATGCTACACATCCACTGTGTGTACTAATGAAACAAGACCAACATATGGCTTTACTAACTTTAAATACCCCAAGCATTCACAACTCTAAACTTAAGTTTCTGCTACATGAGTATAAGCCATCCCACATTACTCTAACAGTACAATGTTGAGCCTCTGGCCAGAGATTCTGGACTTCACTCCAATAAGACCTCCCCTGCCATATCCAATCCTATATCCAATCACTCCAGTAAGACCTTTCATGTAACATGTAACCCAATTGGGGGACTGGATGAACAGAGAAAGAGGGAGAGGGAGAGAGGGAGAGAAGAGAGAGAGGAAACAGACAAAGAGAAAGAGAAAGAGAAAGAGGGAAGGATAGAGTGAGACACAGAGAGAATCTGTATTCCAAAGCAGTTAGAGACAAAGAATCTGTATTCCCATAGCAGTTACAGGACACTCTCCTACTGTTAAGGTAGTGGCCAGCCATTCTGGTAAAATAAGGGAGGTGACTTGATAGGTAAATTGTATTAAGTTGTTTTAATTTATATATAAATTATATAAATATTTGACATTATATAAATTATACACACACACACACACACACGTATATATCTATTTCTTCATTAGTTGAATCGTTCTTAAATACCTGCCAACAATCTATCAAGGCTTCCTGTGGTCGGTTTGCACAGAATTGCATTAAGGCCGGTGAGATGAATGTACACATTTCCCTCTGGTTTGGTGGATTTCAGTAAGGGAAGAATGTCTCAGAGGACATTTTGTGACATCTGGGTATATTTTGTTTGTCACACCTGGAGGGAAGATGTCACTGGTTTCTAGTGAACCCAGGCCAGGGATTTTGTTAAGCATCATATGGTGACAGGACAGACCACTGCCAGCAAAGCAGTATCTGGCCAATTATGACAACAGTCCCAAGACTGAGGTACTTTCTATAGGTGCTAGAGCCCCAGGTCTTTGACATACTATGTGTGTATTCTCCAAGGCTGGGGGACAGTAAAATGGTGAGTATAGGGACGGTGTGATCTCCTTTTGAGTCTTCATTCTTTGCCTCACATTTTAAGACAGCATATATGCAATTCTAACATTTTGTTCTATTGTCTTTTTCTTCCATTATTAATGGACTTTTTAAATTTTCTTCATTGCTCACCAAAAAGTTTTCCCATTCAAGTAGGGTCCTGAACTTATGAATCTTAATCAACCATCAGTGGTCAATTACAGGAAAGGTGATAAATATAAAAAGTTAGTAAAACAAATGTATATGTTAGATCATGTATAGTTGTAGATCCCAAAAGAAATTATTGTATTTGGATTGGGACCTTTTGGGAGAGTAAATGAAGTGAATTGCATCAAAGAATACAAGGTGAAAAGTGATCTGTTTGAAAGTCATGGGTTTTGGACTGGCACTATTTGCTCTACAGCTGGTAAAGTCAAAGCACAATGTTATAAAATCATAAAAGTCCCAATGTCTTCTGTCTTTAAATTTTTTTCTAAACAAAGTAGTACATGTAATCAGTTTGAAAGCCAAATAATAGTAATTACTGGTAAACAGTACTTCAATTTCTTGCCAGCCCTGCCTGTATCTTACTGCTTGATTGCCAAAAGTATTCACTTTTGCTTATTTTATTCAATCTCTTGACATATGGTGTGAGTATTTCTAAAGAACATGCTCATACTATTATTCCTTATTTTTCTGTCGCAGGAGTGGCCACACACTTTAGAGTTTCACATGTCACAAAGACACAAAAACAACTCATTAAAAAATACTGAGTCACTACGTGAGGATCTAGGACTCAGAATGCAGACAGGACAAACTGTTGTTTTACACATTGACACTTGTGGCCAACACTGCTGAAGCCTTGGGGAAGTATTTCCTCATATTTTTCCTGTGTCCTAAAATCAAAAAGCCTAACATTTGGTAGGTCACGATACCACTAATACGTAGAAAATGCTTCATAATGTGGGAATGTTTGAGCGATACAAACTTTTAGAAGAGAGTAAGGCCAAATTTATTAACTTGTCAAGTCTGTCTTCTGAGATTCTTAAATAAAAAAGAAAATTTCTCCCAGGAGTTCCTAGTGTCCACTTTCTGGTTTCCAGTTCATAATTTCATATGTAATCACTTATTAGCAGAATATCTGCAAAAGTTGCACTTGGTGACTAAGAAAAATTTGCAGTATTAAATAATTTATAGTATTCTTCATCAAAATTGGAATGCTTTTAAAGAAATGTAATAGATTCAATTTTATTTATTTTACTTAAAAATGTTATTATTTATGGAAAAAAATCTAACAATGTACAGATTTCTACATAACCTTTTCTTTAAACAATTTTCCTATTTACTAGCATCTTCCACTAGAATGGCACATTTGTAATAATTAACAAATCCTTAAGTATTATTAACTAAAGTCCAGAATTTATATTAGGTTCACTGTTTGTGTTGTATAGGTATATAAGTTTGTTTCTTTGGGGTGATATATGCATAATATTGCATGTGTGCAATTAAAATATCATGCAAAATAGCTTTTCTATCTGAAAAATTTCTTGCTTTTCACCTATTCAGCTCTCCATCCACGCCTAAATCCTTGAGAGTCCTTGGTCATTTTACTATCTCTCCATTTTTGCCTTTTCCAGAATGTTGTATACTGAAGTTATCCATGATGCAGCCTTACATACTGGATTCTTTCACTTAGCAAGATACATTTTATGTTTCTCTGTAATCTTTTGTGCTTTGATGGTTCCTTTTTAAATTGCTAAGTAATATTGTGTTGTACGGATGTTTGTTTGTTTAATCATTTGCCTATTGAAGAAAATTGTCGGTTGCTTCCAAGTTTTTTTGTGAATATAATTGCTTTAAACATTTATATATATGCTTTATGTTTTCAGACATTATTTCTTCAATTTTTTTTTGCTTGTTTCTTTGGTTCTATTCCATTTAGGATTCTGAGATACATGCTGGATAATATGTTAATTTCTATACTGTTTTGTTTATTTTTATTCAAATTTTTAGCCTCTTGTCTTCAAACTGGATAATTTTATTTATCTTCAACTTCATAGATTTTTTAATTACAAATCTGTTGAGAACATCTACTGAATTTTAAAACTTCAAGTGTACTTTTCAGCTCTAAAATTTTTAGTTGGTTCTTTTGTAGAGTTTTCATTTATTTGTTGAGATTTCCTATCTTTTCACTTATTCATGCCATGTTTTTATCGATTCCTTCAACATATTTGCTTCTAATCCTTTAAACATATTTATAATATCTGATTTTAAGTATTAATTTCTTATAAATACAACATCAAGGCTCTCTCAATGCCTATGTCTATTGATGTCTTTTTCCTTGGTAGTGTTTACCCTTTACTGTTTTCTGCACTTTGAAAATTAAACATTATATATATTGTAGTGACTATGGATTCTATACTGTTCTTCTAAAGAGTATATGGGTTTTTGTTCCAATATGCAATTATTTTGTCTAGACTCAAATTAAAAAACTAGACTTCTCATATGCTATAGTTTTTCAAACCTATTCCTGGTTGTTTTCCTTGTGCTGCAGTGTTTAGCAATCAGTCCATAATTTGAGCATTTTTACCCTAAGATTTTGCAGCTTAACTTCTCTGTGGCACCTTTTCTCTATGGTTTCTCCTAAATTTCCAGTTGTTCTTTCAGCCCGCATTTCTTCCTTGTGGCATCTCAAGCCTGTAAGACTTCCATGTTTTGCCACTCAAATTGTATGTAAGGAATGAATTCAGTTAATGACACATGAAATTCACAAATCTCAGAAGGAGCAGGAATGCCTTTCAAGTGTAGACACTCCTGTAATTTCTGCCTGCTTTTTTGTTGAACTCCACTGGGTTCTTGTGCATACATGTAATATAGTAGGCAGTCAGATTTAGGCAGCTTATATGCGTATATTAAACTCAGGCTTTCTGATCTTCTCTCACTCCCAAAACTTGTTTTCTTAAATTTCCCACTGCTCTGACAATCCGAACTTTGTTGTCTGCCACCTTACCCTGACATGATTGCAATTTTCTGTCAGCAGAGCTGGGATGAGTTTTGGGGAACATATTTAGTCAACAAAGCCACAGATTCATAGTGGTTACCAAGAGCAATAGCAGTCTGTCTAGTTTATATTCTTCTCCATTCTCTGCATATCATTGGTCACTTTCCAGTGACTTCAAGCTACTGATTTTTGAAAGTAGTTGCCTAGTTTTTAAAGTTGCTCTCTGTTGAATGTCTATTTTTTTTGTGCTATTTTTTTGTGTGTCTATTTTTTTTGTGTGTGTGTGGTGCTGAATATCATGTTTACATTGTGTTAAACTGTTATCTTTGATAAAATTTAAAAGACAAGATTATAAAAAGTCTAACTCTGTTAATGAGCACATTACATATATACATATATTAAATATATAAGTATGCAATGCATGATATCTGCAACAAAGTGGAGAAGTATATTTGCAAAGACATAGCATTCTGTGTCATTGTTGCTATTAGTACAGAATTGATTGTTACAACTTTAGGATGTATGTAATTTCCATAGTAACTGCAAAGAAATTACAGAATATTCACAACAATGTATGAGAGAGGAATCAATGAATGTTACTACAAAAAATCAACAAAACACAAAGGCAGGCAGCAAGAAAGAAAATGAGGAATTAAAAAGTATGATAAACAGAAACTAATGAACAAAATGTCTGTGAGAAGTGAATATGTCTCCACTGGTAATTACTTTAAATGTGAAAGGATTAAATGTCCCAATCAAAATACATAAACATTAGTTGAATCGTTTTAAAAAAAAAAAAAAACCAAGGTACAGTAGTAAACTACCTATACCACATTTGTACATCTTCACTTTTCATCACATATAAAAACTAATTCAAGGGGATCAAATATCAACAGAGAAGAAGCAAAACTACGGAACTCATGAATAAAACCCAGGAGGGAAGCTTTATGAATTGGATTTAGCAGCTAGCCACTCAGATTCCTTGGGTCTGATCCTAAAAGCTGAGGTAACAGCAGCAAATAATAGAGAACTCAAACTACACCAAAATAAAAACATCTGGAACTTAAAAGGACATAATCAACAGAATTAAAGTAACTCTTGTAATTGGAGAAAATATTCGCAAATCATGTATATGATGAAAGGCTAATAATATTCAGACTACAAATAGAACTTCTATGATTTAATGATCACAAAAAACAACCTAAGTTAAAAATAGGTTAAAAATTTGAATAATCATTTTACCCAAAAGTTACACAAGTGGCCAACAAGATTTGAAAACATACTTAATATTGGTAGATTTTAGGGTGGTACAAATCAAAACCATGATGAGATATCAGATGCTACTATCACATACATATATACACATACACACACGCAAGATAAATGTAACTGTACAGTATATGTCAGTCTCAAAAACTTAAAAATAGTTATTGTATGATTTTCTGAGCATGTGATGTTTAATATTGATTGTTAACTTGATTAACATAGAGACACCTAGAGGAGTAGTAAAGCACACTTCTTGGTGTGTCTGAGGTCATGAAGGTGTGGCCTTGGGGACTATATTTGATTGTGGCCTCTTCTGGCTTTTCCCTTGCTCTTTGCTTCCTGACTGCCACAAAGCTAACAACTTTCCTGTGCCATGTCCTTCCATCTTGATTTTTCTACGTTGAAGCCAGCCTACTATGGACTGAAGTCTCTGGAACTTTGAGCCAAAAACAAAACATTTCTCACTTTAAGTGGCATGAAGAAGGCCGCTCAACCCAGTAATGAAAAGCTTATTTATACTACTTTTGAGTGTTTTCAGATCCACTTCTGAGTATACATTCAGTATTGAATGCCAGATCTCAAATTGGTACCTGTACATCCATGTTCATAGCAGCATTACTAGCAATAGGCAAAAAAAAGAAGCAGCCACATGTGCCTTGACAGCTGAATGGGCAGACAAATATGATAGGTCAATGCACACTATTGAATATTACGCAGCTTTAAAAAGGAAGAAAAATTTTGAACACATACTACAGATAAACCTTGAGAACATCACGCCAAACAAAATAAGCTGGTCCCAAGAAGACAAATATTTTATGATGCTATTTACTTGACAATATAAAGTGGTCAAATTCCTAAAAATAGAAAGTAGGATCTGATTCCAGGGCCTTTGGGGTATGAGTGTAGGGAGTCACAGTTCAATGAATGCAGAATTGCTCTTTTACTAGATTTTTTAAAAATGCATTAGAGATTGGTTTCCTAGCAATATTAATTACCTTAATGCAGTGAGTGAAACATAAACTTAAAAATGTACATTTATGAGACATTTTACATTGCATTTTACCACAACTGTTTTAAGAAGATAAATCTTGATATAGTCTGAAATATCTTTGTGTGTTTGTTTTTAAGGCATCTCTTCTATACCTAACCCCCGCCACCACCACCACACACACCACACACACCTTCTGTTCTTGGATAGGCTGCACTCTCTAGATTCCGTGTTCAGCTGGCTATTGCACTCTTCTTTGGCCATTGCCCTAAATATCCTTCCACTTGAACTTTCGCTAGATCCTCTGGATCTTGGATCCTATGCTTTTTTTTTTTTCTTTTAGTTTCTTGTGACATTTTTAGAACACCTCCTCCAGAAGCTTCCCGTCTCTGGAGGGATGCACAACACATAATTTGTTTTTGCAAGTGAGCATGTCTGAAAATGTCTTTTTGCCATCTTTATACTTGATCAATTATTTGGCTGATTATGGAATTCTGTGATGAAAACTAGGTTTTGGGAGGTGTTAGATTATTTTTTCCTTCAGTGGGTGGCTGAAAAGTCCACTGCCACTCAGATTTCTCATTACTCTTCTGAGATTTAGAATATGTTTTTTTCCTAGAAACTGTGAAGATCTTTGTCTTGTTCTCAGTTACACTGGTCCCAAGTATTGAAATTTGAGTCATCTAGCTTCACGTGTCCAAAGTGTTGCTCATTTCTTGTGTTCCTTGAATCTGAAATTTTGTGTTCTTCAGTTTTAGGAAGATTCTTTTTTATTTTCTTCCTTTCATTTTCTGTATATTCTCTCTCTGGAAACCTTGGCATTCACATTTTATACTAATCCTGTTTTCTTTAGGTTTTCTCTTCCATTTCTCTATCTTTTACCTGTTCCCCCTAATTTATGGGAGATTTCATCAATTCTGTATTGTAAACATTCCATTAGACTTTAAAACTTTCTGCTATCATATTTTAATTCCAATTTCTAAAATGCCATGTTCTGGATATTACTGACTTTCTCTTTTGTGCCTCTCTTGCTCTATTTTCTTTCTTTAATCTGAGAGCAATTGCTACATTTTTTACACTTTCCTTCTGCTATACACATTGTCTCCATTTCCTTCAAGTTATTTCTATGTCTTTCCTTTATTTATTTATATCAGTTGCTTTCCTAAAATGCCACATAATCCTCGACTGGTCATTTATGTTTTAAATTGAGGTTACCTACTTGGTATCTCTGGCTCTATCCAAAATGGAAATAGACATTGGCAGGCTTCACCTTAGTTTATCAGGTGGGAAACTGCCATTTTGTTATGTGACTAACTATGGAATGTCAGAACCTCTTGGACCAGCCAATTTCCCTCCATTTTCCTGCCTGTATTGAGGACCATGTGGTAGAGAGCCTAGAAAAGGAAAATATCTCTCTGGTAATGTCAAGTTTCCCTGAATACTTCTGTTATTACCCTTTTGCCCTAGTCCAAAAGTTTTCTCTACCAGCCCTTAACAAGTTAAGAACCCCTTAATTTTCAACCTAAAAGCTTAATCTGGAATCTTTAGAAGAATAGGAAAGGGGCAATCATTGTCTATATGGATTAGAGAAAGGATGTGGAAATGAAGCTGTTTTATCTGTAGACTTTATGTAATTTATTTTATTTTTATAGACTATAATCCTATTTTCAAGCTCACCCACACTCCCATTCTCATAGCTTTCTCGTCTTTCCAGTACCTGAGATTTTCTGGATTCTCAGTATGCATTGGTGGCTTGTAGGCTTCCGTTATTGTGCGTGTGGTTTTCACCCCCCTTGTTTCTCCTTCTATCCAGCTGCTCAAAATCATCTGCTTTTTTTATTTCCATAAATTTCATGCTGATATCTTTCGACTCATGCTTCTTGATCTTTTTTTAAGATTTTATTGTGACTTTAAGTACATTTTAACAAGCAGTAGAAGTAAAAGCATGTGCCTATTTGTGAAAAGTTCAGGATACTCATTCTTGAAGCTCATTTTGCCTATCCCCAAAGAAAGATTTATCTGTTCTGAGTAGTATTTTTGTTTTCTCTCATTTTAAATTTTCACTCATGTTTCTAATTTTAAAACGACTAGTTTCAATAAGCTGGGAACATTTCAAAAAACAAGCTACTCTTGAGTAACTTACTTCTGCTATTTCTGTAGTTCAGGACAGTCTGACATAAGACCCAATAAATAATGTGCCTTCAAATATTGAGAAAAATCCATAGCAAAGAAAGTCCTTTAAAATATTTCCTAAGTGACCGGATACATAAAAGAATTCCTTAGTGATAAGCTTTGCTAATTATTGGAATACTTTGCCACTGCAAAACTAAATGATCATTTTCACTGGCATAAATCAGCTAACATTTATTAAGTGCCTGTTTAGTTTAATATTGCCTTACATTTGAAAAATTCTTTTTTATCTGAAAAAAAAAAGAATAAGCTTGATCTCTCAACAGCTCTGCCAAGTATAAGATTTGATGACTTCTGTGATTTGCAGCACTACTAGATGTTTGGTTTTATATTTCATAGAAAGTCCCTAAGCACATAACAAGTCAGTAAAGTAATTTAGACTTTCACCCAGATCAATGCTTTGAGCTTCTGAAGATTGGATTTTTGTTGTCCTCCCATGTTTTAGAATCATATAAAGCAAAACAAAATCATTCTTGATTGAGTGATGGGTGTTCTTAAAAGTGCTGGCTATGTTGCCAAGTATTGGAATATACGGTGTTCTGTAGAAGTCATGCCTATTAGCTCTCAACCAGATTTTCCAGTACAGATGCTTCACACTTCCCTAAAATGTCGAAAAATTGATGTGGAGTGATGTAAGATCAAGAGACTTTTCACATTTAGTAAAATCTATAAAGGATTTGGTCTTGAAGAATATTTTTAAATAGTCTTCTGGTAGATTATGTTGTTTTTGTTATTGTTATTGTAACACTTATCTGCCTTTCTGGGGGGCCTAGTCAATATTAGCTAGTTTGTGACACTGTCCATGTATTTACACAACACAATGGTTTGTACCTTACTTGAGTGACCTGCTTTCCTCCATGAGGAAAGGGTAGAAGAATAAAGATCGGCCAAGTAAATGTTAATATTCACAACGTGATTTAGAGTGCAGAGTTTAGATTGGCTTTCCCATTACGCTGAGAAATTACAGAGATGTGCAGCAGTGCTATTGGTTCCTCATTACTAATACACATGTGCCAGGATATACAGGCAGGCGAAGGGTTGAAAAGCAACTGCCTGAGCTCTGAGATCCGGGAGTTTATAGGTTTAAATCACAGAGACCTGACATCAGGCAAATGGAGTTTCTGAGGCTGAACAATAATTTGGAACAAAGGGTATTTGGGAATGGCAATGATTAAGAAAAATTCTTTTCTTATGATCACCACAGCAAAGCAACTCCTACAAACAAAGTAGTTAGCCCACTGCTTGCTTTCCATACTCCGAGGTGCCTGTACTTTTGCTGTTGTAAATAAGCATTTTGACTAATGTGACTTTTTGTTCCACCCAAGACTTTGAGAGATTGGGAAGATCTGACACAGAAGTTCTTGGGGAAAAAAAGTCTGTTTGTTTTTTTTTTAAACAGGTCATATTCCGCTGGACAGGAAGGCCTCATGCTTAGACAGAGGTTGGGGTGGTTGCATTTCTCTTATTGATGGAAGGTTGTTTGATTCTCTTCTCAACTTCCTTTACCTTTAGTTGAAAAAAGAAGAGATTTCAATTGATTGTGTAATATTGAAATTTGAGGATGCTGTGAATGAAGGGAAGGTCGCTTTCCTTCATTGTGAGAGGAGAATCTTACACATTCACGTGCCCACACATATACTGATTAGATCGCCTTTGCGAGACTGAAGGAGGCACTGTACTTACTTGCTCATGGCAATCGGCACTTCTAGTACTGTCCCTAAGGTGTTCATATCCGACTACTTTTAAATCCAGGGATTTAATAGGGACCAGCTATTTGTTTCTTTGTTTACCCTAAGGAGGGTAACACATAGGTTTACAATTTAAAAGGAAACATCCAGATATAAGGATGAAAGAACAAAACAGCTTTGCTTAGAGGAAGAGGAATCTGGAGCAAGGTACTTCAGCCTTTACAGAGTCAGGATTAGAACAAAGAAAGAAACACAAATAGGAGAAATAAGCGTGGGAATGGTTTTGGCTGCTCATTTTCTAACTTATTGAATTTGTTTTGTCAACTTTTTTGCCTCACTTTTTGGAGGGTAATAGTAATTCTTTTCATTTTTTACCAAAATATATTCTAATTGCCTATGTGCTTTCTAAGTTTGAATACATATTTACATATTCATTTAACAAATACTTTCAAATATCTACTTTATGTTATCTCTGCTACTGACTTGATGCATATAATTACATATGTATGATAAATACCAAGAAAAATGAGATGAGTAAGAATTAAGAAAATAGATGCATATATCAGATCACAGATATTTGAGGGATCTCATGGGAAATTTTTAAGTTGGACTAAGACTTTTTTGAAAATACAGGAGGGAATCATGTCAAAGAATAATAAATGGAAAATGAATGATTTAAAGGAAAGTTTTAGAGCTGGCATTATTTGATCTATATCGGGAAAGCTAATGTATACTCATAAAAATCATAAAAGTCCAGTTATTTTCTTTATATAATTTTTTTTCTTGGTCAAAGTAATGTATATATATAGTTTTCAAAGGCCAGGTCCAGTGGCTTACTTTTGCAATCTCAGCCACTTTGCAGGCTGAGGTAGGAGATTATAAGTTTGAGGCCACTCTGGTCAATTTAGCAAGTATTTAGGAAGTATTTAGGGGTAGAGTTAAATGGTAGAGAGCATGTCTAAAATATGCAAGGCCCTGGGTTCAATACCAGTAAAAGACACATGCGCATGTACACACACACACACACACACACAGGCATGTGCATGCACAAAGGCAAATAGTAAATTACTGAAAATAGTAATTCCCTGGCCATATCCCCTATGTCTTGATACCTGATTACCAAAAGCATGCCTTTTCCTATTTTACCTATTTCTTTTAATATTTAGTAATTTTTCATTTTAAGGTCTGGATTAAAAATGATTCTGTTTATTTATTATTTCAAAACTCACAAAATTTGAACTCTCAAATGCATTGCAAGGCCCAAAGAAAGTAGTCGCTGTTGTTTGATCAAATTTGGCAAACTTCCTTGTAGTTCCAAAGAATCCATAAGTAGCAGTGAGCACCAGTGGTCTCTGGAAGTATCAGGGCTGGACATACCTGGTTACAGAAGGCAAGATGATGGATAGAAAATACTTGTAATTGAAGGGAAATATTGGTTTGAGTCCTATATGAACTTTATCAGGTTGCCTTTCTGGCTTTAGTTCCTGGCTGTAAAGTAGGATTATTAATTTTGGCTTTTTTTACATGGGACTATTATAAAAGAATCAAATGAGATTCACATATGTCCCTGTAATAAGCTCTATAAATTAAGCAGTGGCCTCATGCTATCCAGCAGAATGTTCAGTGAGGGTGGAAATATTTTACACCTGAGTCACTCAATAGTATATCCTCGGCCATTTGTTATGTTTAGATATCATGCACTTCAAATGTGGGTGGTGTGACTAAGGAAGTGCATTTTTAATTGTAATTAATTATGTTCAGTTCAATTTCATCAGCCTATTAGAATAATGTAAACTAGCCTACTCTCTTGATTTCATAAATTAGGTAACTGAGGCCTGGATGGTAATATTGCTCTGTCAAGGTATCGTGGTTACTCTCTGGAAGCAGTGGTAAAACTCATATAAATGATTGTTTAATATAGTTAATTTGTAGTTATTGTTGAATGGTCTTCATGATCTTTCCTTTTACATCAAATTTTGTTTCTCAGTGATCAAGGGAGAACCATTTGTATCAGTTAGAGTGGAGAAGTTAAGGTGACGGAAAACACCTTTGCCCTGAGACTAAATGTTGGCCTTGAGATGGATGGTGCAGGGCTTGCTTAGTTACTAGATATAGTATAAATGTGGGACAGATAAAAATTTAAGCATACATGGAGAGAATTATAATTTAGATGAAAATTTTCTTGCATTCTAATTTTGAAGCTAAGCAAAAGATATAAAGTCTTTTAGAGGCTACTTGTTTAAATTTCTCTATTTGACCCCAAGGAAAATATAGACTAATTGACCACTCAATTCCTTTTATTATACCAGTTTATGCCACATTCATAGACTGAATTTCTTTTTCATTCGCTATGTCATTTTATTGTAAAAGCACTTCAATTGTAGAATATCATGAAATTTTTTTTATAAAAGAGTGATAAAGGTACTTGTATTTATTTTGCTTATAAACCCCTTAATATTTGGAAGACTTTTGCCTAATACTTTACATATAAGCCAGGTTATTCAAATAAAGTTGTGATTATCATGTTTAAGAATTTGGATTTTTTTCTCTTATCAAGAATTCATGACCTTTCAAGATTCTAGTTTTGATTTAAATAGCTGGAACACTGAGGATGTCACTGAACTCTGTTTCTTAGGAATCCTCATTCCTGATAGTATAATTCCTATTTTATAGAGTTTGGTACTACAACCATTCTGGTTCTTCTGCCACTCAATGAAGCAAATAACTTCAGAAATAGACTGATGGGAGGGAAAAAAAAGTTTTACTGGCAACAAACCAGGAGATGGAGAATGGAGGACTTTCACCCAAATTCCACTTTGCTAAGGGTTTCAGGCAGAATGCTTTATATGGAGCTTCTGGGAAGTTTAATTTTTGCCATACCTAGGTTGGTAGTAGAATAGTCATTAATTCTTGCAGAAATTAATTCTCTTGACATGGTTTCCATGTTATCTGCAGATCATCAGGCATTTGAGGTGTTCTGGTTCCTGTAAGTTTAAAGAAAGATTACTAAGAGGTCTGATAACCAGAGTTGTTCTTTGATTATTTTCCCTTTTTCTTCTTTTCAGACAAGCCTAACTTTATTAGTCAATAATTTGGGGAATAAAGCAAGACAAAAATACTGAAAAATAGACTTGCTGGTGGTGGGAGTGAGTTAACCCATTCACTGGCTTGAAGTTGCAAGAATTAAATAAAAATTTGTAACTAAACTTCTGGAACTGTTAATTTTCTTTTCTAGCCAACGTTTATATTCTTATGGAAGTGATTTATGTGCTCCAAATAAGATTTCTCAGTTTCTTAGAAAGATAAATCAAGAGTCATATCAACTGAATGACTTTGTGTGCACTAAATCCAAAATATGAACTTACAAAGATCTTCAGGAGGAGTATATGAAATATACTTGAAGTGAGAGCAGAATGAAAACCTATGAGAAACCAGGCCAACACCTAGAAAGGGGCAGAGATAAGCATTTAGTTCTTTTCTGTAGTTTCAACCCTCTACACATACCATCACACAATGCTGAACCTTCAATTTGTGGAATGAGTTTGGGTTCCCAATTCCATCCCTCACTATCTGTGAGGGCATGCTACCCAGTTATATTTCATCACCTGAAACAGGTTATTATGCTACAGGATTTCACAGGATATTCTGAATACTAAAACTTCCTGTCCTGTGATTCTGACCCAGTTGCATTATTAACTTTCTGTGACTTCTTTTAACTATCCTCTGCCCCTTCTATCTCAAATTCAAGATTCTCCCTTGCATCTGTTTAGA
>PVJX010014622.1:0-44430 GCA_004027295.1 Dolichotis patagonum | reverse complement strand
AAAAAAAAGAAAGAAAAGAAAAATCATGGGAGAAAACATTTAGATTGAGAAATTTCAGCTGAGTGTGGTGGCATACATTTGTGATCCCAGTGCTCAGGAGATCGAGGCAGGAAGATCTCTGTGAGTTTAAGGCCAGGATGGACTATGTAGCAAGACCATGTCTTAAAAAAAGATTTTTTCCCTTGGTTCAGTTTTTGTTATGATACAAAAACTATTGGAGAAACCCTTAGGCTATAGAAGGATATAGTAATTTATCAGTTGCTGTGTAACAAAATGGCTCTCAAATTTAGTGGTTTCAAACAGCAAACACTTACTTCCTCATAGGTTTTGTAAGATCACCTGGGTGTGGGTTACTGGGTGCTTGCTTGGTCTATTTTGAGGTCGCAGGAAAGTTTGTTGGCTGGGGCTATGGTGAGGCTGGAGTGAAGAGTCTGCTTCCTCCTGCTACCGTGTGGCTGACTGGAAGCCCCTCCCAGGCATCTGCTTGCTGGTTGGTTGGTTTTTGAGACAGAGTCTCATTATGTAGTTGAGGCTGGCCTTGAACTGGGGGCGATCCTCTTGCCTCAGCCTCCAGAGTGCTGGAGTGCCAGGTGTGTACCACCATGGCTGGCTACTGCAGGTATCTGCATGATCTGTGACAGGGCATTTGGGAGAGTGCCAGAGAGCTCTGGAGGTGCAGGCCATGGTGACTTGCATGTGGGACAACACTTAGCAGTGACACCTCATCACTTTTGCCACTTCATTGGAAGTGATTCCCTAGGTCTGGCCACAGTGAAGGGGAGAGAGTCATGCAGAGCCTGGAGGCAGGAGCTGAGGGTCACTGAGGGCCGCGGTCAGCCTGGAGAGAGGTGCCTTCACATTTGAGTTCGCGTGTGCATTTTTAGCCTGGGGAATTGTCCCATGAATTTCTATCCTACTGTTTCCGAACTGCTCCCCTGCTTGCTTTTGGTCCTGACCTCAGCGCTCTCTCCTGGTTCTAAGATTTTTCTCATCTGCAGGAAGGTGTCTCTGGAGGGGAACCCACTGCCAAAACAGACCTATCACAAGCTCATGGCTATGGACAGCACGTGAGGCCACCCATTCTCATCCCTTCTCTGGGCTTGACACCCTATTCCGGGGCAGGAATTAACCCCCACCCTTCCTTATCCTCTGGCATCTCCTTGGGGGCCCTCTGTCTAGGGGCCCTGCCCTGTCCGTCCATCCCTGTCTCAAGTCTCTGACGCTGAGGGTGTGTAGCAGTGCAGGTGGTTTCCTCTCCTCCTTGTCGTGGCCCAGGATCGCTCATTTGTCTCTGCGGAACAACAACATCAACGACCACGGTGCACAGCTTCTGGGTCAGGCTTTGTCCACGTTACATGGCAGCAACCGGACTCTGGTGTCCCTGAACCTGGCCTTCAACGACATTGGGGACAAGGGTGCAGGCCACCTGGCGGACGTGTGTGCCTGAGGAGGTTGGGGTGGGAGCTGTCTTTCCTAGCGCTCCGCTCACCTCCCACCTGCCCATCCCGCAGGGCCTTCGGCTGAATCGCTCGCTGCTCTGGCTGTCCCTGGCGCACAACCGCATCCAGGACAAGGGTGCCCTGAAGCTGGCTGAGGTGGGTTGTCCACTAGGATACAGGGAGCGTGTCCGTGTGTGTCCCTACCCCGCTTCTCTAGGTCTGACCAAGGCCTGGCCACGCCCCAGGTCCTGCGCCCCTTCGAGCTGACACACCCTGAGGTGGTGGAGCGCCGGCGCCTCCTGCTGGAGAAGGCAGCACAGGAGCGGTCTCGATCCGTAAGCCCAGCTGGGAGCCTCTAGTCTCCTACCTCTGTGGGGTGGGCTCCAGCAGCACAGCCACCATGTGGGGGCGGTTAAGGTACCAAATGCTAGATTCACACCGCGGACTTGAAATGCAGCTCATCCACGCCTCAGCTTGTGACCCAGGACTTAACCCTTCTGCCTTTTTTGTAAATGAGAATAATTGTACCTGGCTTACAGGACTGAATGAGTTAATTCGTAGACTGCACTTGAAATTACAATAGTGCCCAGCAAATAGATCTGTGACAGCAATTCCCATTCAGTAGGAGAGTCTGCACCCTACCTCACTTCCCAGCTCATCCCCGCCTACCCCTTGGATATTCCTCAGAACAACTCCCCAACTCAGGGTGGCCCTGACAAATTGTCCTCACCTGCTGGGAGGGAGATGTGCTGCCCAAGCAGAGACTCCTCCCCATCTGCCTTTGAAGAAGGGCTCTAGCTGCCCCTTTATCCTGTTTGTGAGCACAGCCAACCTCCTCTCGACAAGCGGAGGCCAAAATGGAACGAGAGAAGCCTCAGATGGGCGGGATCAGCACTGTGGCACTGGTAGAAAAGATGCAGTCAATGAAAACCCTGAAGGGTCTGGTCAAGAAGAAGGAGAAGCCAGGGGTAGGTGTGCCTGGGGAGAGCTGGGTTCCAGGAGGGACCTCCAGATGTGCAGAGGGAGGGGAAGAAAGGAGCTGAAGTGGGCTCAGGTCTGCCTCACCCTGGGCTTCCCATACCTACTGTCCACGCCCTTGGGAGCAGGACTGTCACTGCTGTCTTACATTCTCTACAGGAAGTGGTTAAAAAGGAGAAGTCCCCCACACAAGGAACCGCTAAGAAAGAAGACACCACGAAGCCAGGCAAGGGGAGTAAGTGCAGATACCCGTTGGCTGTCACCTTCCCTGTGTGAAGGAGGGGAAAGCGATGCAGGAGGCTCTTGGCCTAGATGTCTGCCAGAAGCTGGTTTTTCTCATGCCTGTCTCTGGACCTTACTTCCTTCTCACAGTGATGATGTGGAATGCCCAGACATGTGGCTCCCCTTCCTTCTACAGCTTGTACCCCAGAGCTAGATCCTGATGGCCCTGTTCTCAGAAGAGGAGCCCATCTTATCTAGCTGGGGGGCCTTGCAGTTGTTCGTTATATCCAAACCCGAAGTTCTTAGGGTCTAATGGCCTCACCTCACCCATTCTCCTTGGGGAAGCTGGGTGGTATCCGAGGTCTGCATTATGCATTCCGGCTCCTTTCTTGCCACAGAGGTAACCATCCCTGAGCAGAAACCAAGCAGGGGGAAAGGGACCAAAACGGGGAGCAAAGAGAAGCGCAGCATCCTCTTGGAGTCCGAGGTAAGTTGCAGGAACAGAGGTGGGGTTCAGGCTTCCTCAGGAGCTCTAATGCCCTGGCCCCTCCTGGGATGGGGCCTCCTGCCCATGGCTGTGGCAGGAGTCACTTCCTTTCATAGTTTTCTCTCCACTCCAGTTTCCATCACACCCGAAAGCTCCTCCATCCCAAGCTGGGCTTGCTGTGGCAGCAGTGGAGCCTAGTGTTTCCCTCCCCTCCTATCTTGGACAAGTCCTTCTCTCTTCCATTGTCCAGTCGTTGCCTGCACTTTAGATATGTGGTCCCAACTGAAGCTGCTCCTCCAAAGGCCACTAGCTCCACCATTTCCTAGGGCAGCTGCACAAGGAGCAAAGGGTTTTCTCTTTCACTCCTCTTTCCTTTTTCCTGCTCAAGACCAACCTGCTCTGTGCTTTGAAATCTGCTGGAAGTGCTGACTTCACACTTCTAGCTCTCCAACCTGACAGCCACAGACACAGGGGCCTTTGTGTGTCCTTGTATTTTTGTCTTCTCTCCTGGCCCCGTCCCACTGACACCTCCCAGGTAGGGAAGGGCCCCAGCCACTTGAAGGAGTCTCTCCTGTCCCCTAAGACAAAACTCTGGGAACAGGAAGATGGACAGCCAGTTTTGAACATGCTATTTTTCACTAGCCCTTTCTCACATGCCTCCACTGTCATCTTGCTTGTTGGCTCTCACTTCTCCAGTGTTAGCAAATACTCAAGTCAAATTCTGTGTGCTGTTTCCTGCCTGCAGAGCCGCTGCATCCAGCACATTCTTTGCCTGAACAGTTTCCCCTCACCTTCCTTCACCCAAGAATGTCATACCTTCACACTGCAACTCACAGGCACATCTTCCAGCTGTTCTCACCCCCAGACGGGATAAGAAATTCCCCCACTGCACTCCCATAGCATTCCCAGCTTACCTCTTATGGGGTCATGTCATGAGGTCCTATTTTACCTGGGCTCCCACACACTAAGGAACTTCTGGAGGGTATGGGCTTATTTATGTGTGCCCCCAGCAGCTAGGACAGATCCTGGACTCTAGTCAGCATGCAAAACATGTACGTTGAATGGGTGAATGACTTGCCTGTTGACCAGCTCCCCTCTCCTCTGCTGCAGTTAGTATTTTGCTTTAGCAGCTGGTTGCAGAAACTACAGAGATGATCAACCCTCTCTTGGAGCCCATGGAACACCGAGATGGGAAGGTTTTCATGCCTGGGAACAAGGTCCTTTTGTACCTCAACCTACTCCGTATGTTTGCTGACTTTCCCTGCCTCCTACCCTTTGCAGCTCCTGTCAGAAGGATGCCCACCCCAACTCTTAAGGGGGCATACCTGGTTCTCCCTTAGTTGGGCATCATGTCTGAGGCCCTTGTGCATTGGCCAGGGGGTGAGGGTAAGTGCTGGTTTAGAGAGGAGGCTGAGGACAGTAAGACAGGGCAGGGGGACTGAAAAGGGTGAAGGGAAGTTAGGAAGCAGTCAAGGAGCTGGGGTGGAGGGCTGCTCAGGGAAAGGTACTCCTGGTCGGGGGAGGTATCTGGGGATGGGGAGCTGGAGAAGCAGCTTCAGAGGTTGTGACAGGCCATCTCCTGCTACCAGGAAACCGCATTACAGAGGTAGGGCTGGAGGGCTTCCTCACAGCAGTGCAGTACCAGGCACAGTTCTCCAAGCCCAAGAGTGCATCCAAGGGCCCAGTGGGGCTGCTGTGGCTGTCCCTGGCGGTGAGTCTCTCAGCACTGCTACAGGTACCTCTGCCTTCCTGTTTCTGAGGCAGGCCTACATTTTTTTTTGTACTGGAAATCAAACTCAGGACCTTGTACTTGTCAGGCAGGCTTTGTGCTGTTGAGCTATGTCCCCGCTTTTTTTTTTTTTTTTTTTAAATAACATAAACTACTCCTGTTACCCTAAGATCAGCAGTGTTACTCTCTCCATGTCTGCTAGCCTCTAACCTGTCCTGCTCTAGGGTATCTCTTTTCTCATAGAAGACTAATCTTCATTGCTGTCAGCTGCCAATTTTTCCTCCTCCAGAAAAACTGCTTCGACCCACAGTGTCCCATGTACATTGTGATCCAGGAGCTGATGCTGCCAAAGGATCCTATCAAGGTCAAGCTCAGGGATGAGGAGGCCCTGCCTGTCTCTACCTAGCTCTACTACCACCTTCACTGAGACTCTGGGCCAGACACACTCCCATTGTCACTGACCATGTTGACCCCAGGGGAGATCTCGGACTAGGAACAGTCTATTGCTGTACTTTTCCTTGAGATGTTTGAAAAGTTTGTTACAGAACTATGTGAACCCTTTGGACTTTTGATCTGTTCATAATACATGGTCAGAAATGACGGTGCGCATCACTTCATAGTTCAGCCCACCCAGCATCAGCTAGCTGGCCAGAGGGTGCCCCTCTGCCTCTGGAGGACTGTTCATCCAGGCCCACACTTCCCGAGTTCATCAGAGAACACGCACTCTGCCAGGGGTCACACACACAAGCTGTGGCAGAGGACGAGATGGGAGGTGGTACTGAGCGTATCACCCCCATCCCTAATCTAGCCCCTCCGCCCCGGGGTATTTGATGGGTATGGAAAAGGCCAGGGGTCAGCGCCTACATGGCAAAGACTAAGCACTGTCGATAACCTGAACCCAGATATATGGAGTGTGCGGTAACCTCATCATGCCCAGAGAGCACAGACCTGACTCTGAGGTGCCCACCTGCAGTAACAGGGACCCTCCAGAGAAGGGGCAGACTAGGGCCAGTCTCTGCCCCTGCCCCGAGCACCGACTTCCAGTCACCTGTGAGTACCCTCATGGTCTGTGAGCCTTCAGGGTCTGCTTTGGCTCTCCAACGACAAGCTGTCATTTCTCTTAATTCCCAACACAACACATGATGCTCAGTTACCGTAGCTTCCTGCTACCCCTGCCCATGTCCTCTCAGAGCTCAAGGTCCTTAACCCACACTTTACCATTGGTGACCTGGCTGTGTCTGAGGGAGAGGGTGCTGGCCAGGCCTGAACAACCCTGCACCTTACTCACAGTCCTGCTATTGCCTAAGGGCAGTCCCTGAGGTCCCTGGGCCTTGGTTCATTGCTCCTTCGTTTTGCATTTTCTGTCTGTGGCTGTATAAGTTGCCTCTTCAGAGAGTACATGTGAAACTTTAGCAAAGAACATGGTTAAGACCTGGTTCTAGTGCTCTGGCTTTAGGAACAACTGGTCAGCATCTTTTATCACTGTGGTCCCAAGAATCACACACATACCACAATTGAAGAATATTAACTTTTCTTAAAAAAAAATCTTAACCAGAAAGGAGGAAAATAAGAGTATACATTATCTTAACAGCAAAACAGTCATTTCCATATCTGTATTTTATATATTATATATATTTATATATATGTATATATACACCTAGCACAGTGTGTATATTTAGTCATTGGTGGGGGCTAGCATGAGGACACGGTGATGGCCGAGGCTGTGGTGGCCCCCAAGATGGTCCTGGGTTAATTCAGGGACTCTAGCATTCAAATCCCTTGCCCTTCTCCTGGCGTCCATCTTCAGCTCCATATCTGTTGCACAAGTTTCTATAGGGGCAGGTAGGGAGGGGAGGACACAAAGGTATGAGAAGTTCTCCACAGGCCCTGTCCTGATGATCTAGGTCCTATAAGTCCAAGGAGATGTGGCGGGTCAGCACCAGGCCACAGAGGAGGGGCCAGGAGACCTCCCCATATGGCACAGGGACAGTCTCGTCTGTCTCCTCCTGCAGGCCCTGCTTTGAGGGGATCCGAGTGAAAGCCCTACACCTCTTCCCTTAGCAGTCCCTTCTGTAACTACCTCCAGCACTCAGGGACAGAAACCAAAAAGTCAAGTTATTTACAACAGCAAAGATGCACATATAATACATACATATTTATAGGAATCCAAAGTGACCAAGAGGAGAAGAGACACCCAGCTTAGCCTGGGGTCCGGAGAAGGGGAGGAAGAAAGTGCATTTACACTGAAGCCGCCTCCTTTCACCTGCACGCAAGGTGCACACAGGTTCACATGCTGTGTGGGGCGGGGCAGACCACTGCCCATGGGCAACTAGGGGCCTTTCAGATGCAGTCAACATGCTCAGGAGACTGAGGCCCTGGAGGACTGGGCTAGAGGGATGGGGGGAGGGGAAAGACACTGAGACTTGGCTTCAATCTGTGCAGACCAAGCAACATGCGGGTCTCCCCCAGACCTTGGCTGCATTCATTTCCCCACTGCCCTGTCCCCAGGGAGGCGGTCTGAGGCCTCTCTGTCCGCACCCCTGCCTCAGGCTTGTCCCTGATGGAGAAGCAGGGGTGTACAGAATTTGGTTGTCATGGTGGCTATGGTCCTGGTAACACGGGTGTATCTGTAGTGCCGTCTTCCAGAAGAGTGTCACAGCCTGTGAGAGAACAGCAGTGGTGAGGAGACAGCTATGTCTGAGGTGAACCCTGTTGTGTGCTGTCTAGTAAGCCCTCCTTAGACTCAAACTTCAGCATCACCTGTCTGTGGTAAAGCATTTTTTTCCCCCTTCAGAAACCCTCACTTTCTGTGAGGCTTGAAAGAGGCTATGTACTGAACCCCACTTAGGTCAGCCCCCAAGTCCCTAGATCAGGTAGGTATCTGCTTTGCCTTCCTGAGTTAGGACATGGCTGTGTTGGTCCTGAACATTTAATAAGAAAAAGTTGTAGATGTGAGACTAGGTTCTCTCTGGGGTGTAATCTTACAGCACAAGAAAAATGGGTTCAGTTCCAGTCCCATCATTAAGGGATTTTCTGTGGGTGTCTTTAAAAAGATAACTTTCTGGAGCTAAGGAAATTAGTTATTAGTCAAGGACAAACAAGACCCTCAGAGCCAGCACCTCTCATACTGCCTGCTAACAATGCCTCCTCCCTCATGCTGGGCATGGAGTGGAAGCTGGCTTCACTCACCGTCTTCAGGGTAGGACTCTGGCTCACGGCTGTCCCGGGGATCAGAGGCCAGGGCTTGCTTGGCTGAAGGGGAGAGGGAGCTGTCTGTCCATCTGGATATGTCTGGGTGGAAATTGCCCACAGGTGTGGTGCCACCAGAGGACTCGCCACCAAGGGATTTGAGTAACTCTTTGTGGGCCAGCTCCATGTCCTGGAAGAGTTGGGGGATGTTTCTCAGGTTCTTTTATTCATAGGCCTCCAGGGCAAGGGTGCTCACACTCCCATCTATGCTGGGCCTGGGACAGGGCTGTGATTTCAAGGTGGTTGGGTGGGCAGAGGCCAGGTCTAGGACTCCCATGAAGACATTTCACTCTTTAGGAATGATCCTGGATGACACAATGAAGGCCTCCAGAGACTCTTGCCTATGTCCCTCACCTTGAGCCTGTTAAGTTTGAGGGTGAGCTGCTCAATGGTACGGAAGATCATGCCCACATCCCTGAGGGCTAGGCCAGAGGAAGAGTGGCCGGGGAGTCTTTGATCTCCATTGCCTGCTTGTGGCTGGGGATGGCTTGTGGCTACCCCTGAAGGGTCGGTGCTGGAGTCCACTGGTCCTGCTGGCATGCTGACATAAAAACAGTTGCCTGTTCCCATGAGGAAAGAAAGAGATCATAAGGCAAGCAGAGAGACACCTGAGTTCCCTCCCACTCCCTCAGTGTTGCCATATACACGCCAGCAGGCAGGATGGGCCAGGGAAGCCTTCTCTGATAACAGTGTGACCCATGTGGGCCTCACACGCCTACCCGACTCTTCTCTCTCAAGATGGCAACTCTGCTGAGGTTGGCCACATGCCAAGGAAGGTGCTTAGTGATGGAAGAGAAGGGAGGAGGGCAGGTGGCAGTGATCCATCTGGGGAGCAGGGAGTGGCTCCCATCCCTTGAAGGGAAGGGAAAGAAACACTGGGCTGGTTTTGGACTCTTCTGAAAAGGTGGTGGCAGCAGGCTCATCCATCCTGCCTCAGTTCAAGCTCTGCCGATGGGTGTCAATGCTGCCCCTGCCTGAACTCTCATAGCAGAGGAAGGTCAGAGACCATAGAAGGAAGGGGTGGAGGGCCCCACAGTTAGCATCATGGGTGGTCACTGAGGAATCTGGGAGGCCATGGAAGTTGGATTCTACAGTGACACTGGAGTGGTAACTGGAGTAGAAATGCCTGCTCAGCATGTCAGGTTAAGGACACTAAGCCCTGGGCCCAGGTGGCTTTTTTGCTTCACCTCACAACTGGGCACAGGCTGCTTAAACCTGTGCTTGGAAAGGGGCCACATAGCTTCTAACAAGTGATTTTCAAAAGCTGGTGGTTAGATTACAACACAGGGTCTCCAATCACTCTGGATAGCTGAGTGATCTGTAGTGCACCTGCGTGTCAGGCAAGGTCTGATGCCCGAGGCTCACCTCTGCCCCACAGGCCCTGCCTGGCTTTGGCTAAAGAAGAAGTTGATTACCCGTAGCTTTTGTTCCGCCTTCCACTTCGGGTGGCTCAGGTTCTGACTGGCCACTCTCTGGCAGTGCAGGGACAGCCTTGCTGCCTACCACCTCAGCTGCACCGACACCACCACCACCAGCGAGAGGAGAGGCCAGAAGACAAAGAAAGGGAAGGGGGGAGAGTAGGGAGGAGAGGGGCAAAGAGGTGGGGGTGGCAGAAACAAGAAAAGGGAAGAACACTGTGAGCACAAGATCACACATGATCACCTCCTGGGAGCTGCAGAGAACTTTCCACCACTGCACCGAAAGACAGAGGGAAGAAGGTCAGTTCTCAGAAACTGGAACTGGGTACACCTCAGGCAGATAGGCAGAAGGCAGCATGGGGCATGGGGTGGGACAGGAAAATCCTGTGGCACCAATGTGGAGCCTACCAGCCTCCCACGCCAGCTTTTGGGATCTTTCCCACCATCCTCCTCAGACCTGGTCTCCTTTTCAGCTCATTCTGCCTGGTGTGAGCTCCCCTTCCTTGAGCTCACTGCTCTGGCCACTCTAGCTGGGCCTGACCTCCTGGTAAGCTATTCTTGCCACAGAGCTCTCCACAGCATTCTCCCAGCTGGAGCACCCTTCCAGTCATCTTGTTCCCTCAGACATACCCCCCCCCCCCTCTCCAATCCCTCTCTTCCCTCCCTTTCTGGCTATTTTGTCTTGAGGGTTGGAGAAAGACCATACCTTTTCTTCAGGACTTGAAGGGTGGTAAACTTTTAGAAACTTTTATTGGTAGTTGTTTTTTGTTAGGTAGCAGTAAATGTCCTCGTATATATATGACACAATGGAGTTCAGAGATGATCACAATTTTGTCTCAGGTCACACAGATATTAAGTAACAGAGCTAAGGCTTTGAACCTCAGCTGTCTGACTCCAAAGTGTTTACATGGTATGTGTCTCCTTCCCTCCGAACCCAGTGCCAGTCTTTGCTCACCCAGTTTCCAGCATAAAGATGGAGATGAAGTAACTGTCTACAAGACTCACCTCTACCCCAGCAAAAATGGCATTTGTCTCCCTAGTACATTCCAATGTATCTTACCTTTCCTTACAACTTTATAACTTCCTGATGCTTCTGTGCTTGATGCCTCTTCAGGTGGATTCCTATCCAGCTCAGGAGATTCCCAGATCCCAGAATTTCTGGTCCTTGGGGGCAGGTGTGCCAGAGAGCGAGCCATATCCTCCTGCTGTGGCTGGCCTCCCTCTGGTTCTGGGAGCTGGGTATTGTCCCTGTTACCTCTAATGAGAGCTAGCCCTGGGGAACCTGGGTCCCAGGGGTGAGAGGTGATGCTGAGGACAGAAGGTGTCGGTGTTAGGTCATCCTCAGGCTCCCCAGTGGCCCGAGTGTCCATGGTGTGACCTGGCAGCAGACTCCACAAGATCAGGTGGCGCAGGTTCTCCACTGGAGAGGGAGACAGGGTGATGATGGCTTTCCCAGCACAGGACTCACACTGTGCCAGCGGTGGGAGAGCTCAGGAGGCAGGGGCAATGCTGCTCAACTAGATCTGCTCTGAAGACGGGGCAGAGCTGGAAGGCTCTGGCCAGTCAGTAGGTATCCACGTCCATCTGAACTCAAGCATGACCAAGGAGAGTCTCTGAGCAGAGGAGGCTGAAGCTCGCACTGGCCAAGTACTTACCATCTTCCAAGGCTGAATCAGCAAGTCCTTCCATGAACAGGGGACCTGGGAGAGCCAGGTTGATGAGGTCCCTTGTCCTGATGTCCCTGTTCTCTCCATTCAGGGATACAGAAGGAAGAGGCAGGGCTTCCAGCTCCTCTTCCTCTGCACTGCTTCTTTGCTCAGGCTCCTCTGGTGGCACTGGTTGCTTCCCCTGGACTCTTTGCTGAGTCCCAGGGCCTGTTTTGAGAAAGGACTGTCAAGCAGGGCAAGGGAGCATGAGAGTACCCCTAGGGTGATCCCACACCCAGTGTGGATCCAAGGGGCTGGGAATAATATCTGCTGAGGTCTACAGAGGCCTCCCCAGAACCTCCTGTAGCTAGCTGCTGCCCAGGCTCTTGAGATGCATCAAAGATGGACAAAACACAGATCCCTGCATGGAAGTAGGGGGTAGGTGGCTTAAACTCTAGTACAGGGACAGATAAATAAAGAAGTAAACCATGAAAAGGGGTCACAGAATGGGACTGGAATGAGGTACATGAGTCAGGAGGAAAAGCACTCTAAGCAGAAGGGCACAGAGGAGGGGCCCAGTCAGAGACCAAGATTTCCCTCCAGATCCAAGCTTCCAACTTCCTAACATAAAAACTTTCAATGAGAAATGTGTTTTGAGAACATCACATTTCATCCTACCCCAGCAACTATATGTGAAACCCTCATTAGCAACCCAACCCAGGGCTGGAATATGCACAGGCACTGGACGCCAGAAACTGCTTCTCTGCTCATCATCTGTAACTCTAGGAGGAGAGGGCTCTAGTCAAGTGAGCTAGTTTGTCTCTCAGTCTGTTTCACTCTTTTAGGCTCTTCCTGCTCTCTGTTTTTTCTGTTTATTTCTTTGAAACCTCACACTTTCACATTTCAGGCCCTGATGGACTCCCTGTCATCCTACATCCCTACCTAACCTGTGCTCACCAAAACTGGACTGCGTTGGGCTCTCACAAGACAGTTCAGGGGCCTTACCTCCAGGTAGCTCCTCAGGCTCTGCTTCACCATGGAACACTTCTGAGTCATCCAGTCCCATCCTGAGGGAAGAAACCCACTGTGGGTGAGAGAAGGCCACTTTGGCAGCAGTTCTAGCCCTACTGGCCAGGAGGTCAAGATGTCACAAAATTCCACTGTGGACTCAGCAGTTAGAGCAAGCAATGAAAACGCAGTTTCCAGGAAGGGACGGGTCAGGCCTCTTTGCCTGCCTGGTTGGGACAAAGGGAGCTACCTCAGCCTATCTAGTCCCTCATTTTGCACCCAGTTCTACTTTTAGTTGCAGTCTACATCATAGTGGCCAGGTGGGTGGGTGGGTGGTTGGAGGTGGGAAGAGAAGGTAGAAAAGCAGCCACATTCCTCCATCTATTAGCACTCTGGATTGTGTTTCCCAGACAGCAATATCCTGCCAAGGCTGTCCACTCCAAGGATGAAGGGCTTAACAGCAGCAGGAAGCAGGTAGCTTGGAGTGAGGATGGGACAGGCCCTGGAGGGCTGAGCACTATACCTGCTCGGGGTTGGGCCTTGGTGAGGTGGTTCCTGGGGGCCAGGAGGCCGGGGAAGAACGGGCACCGGGGCAGTTCCGGGGTGTCTGGTGGTGTTTTGCACAGCCTCTTCTAGGAGCTCCATCCATCTGTTGCTCAGTAGGAACAGAGAGGACTGTTGTGAGAACAAGGCCAGGCACCCACCTTGTCCCCTGCGGACCCCACTGCTTCACAGCTCTGAAGCCCTGCAGCTGTGCCCCAAGGAACCTTTGCCTGGCAGTCACTTACCTCCTGCACAGTTTTTGTTGGATGCTCCCTTGGGTTTGACTTGTAGCTACCAACTACTGGACACTAACCCTCTCTTAAGCCTTGCGCTAAGCATTCTCTGTTTCCTCTTTCAAAACAGCTAAGAGGTAGCATTATCCACATCCTCCAGTGGAAACTGAGGGTGAGAAACTGTCTGACTCAACCTGTCTCCTTCCACTGTGCCACGCCAATTCTAGTGGCTGCTGATTGGAAGTGTGGTGTGGGTGGACAGTGCAGGTGGTGCAGACTTAATATAATTGTTATACGACTCATTTATGGGGTGGGGGTGATGACCCCTCACAGCTTCTCTAAGCCTGTCCTGCTTCCTGCTTCCCTTCCCAGCTCCTTGTGCAGTGACAGCTCTGGAACCCAGCCCTGGCCTCATTGTCCACCATCTTCATACACACCACCCAGGTCCCAAAAGGATGGCGGTTACTTGGAACCCCTCAATCAATTCTCACGTGTTCTTGTCTGATGATGTCAGTGCGACCAGCTCATAGATCTGGGGAGGGCCTAGCTCAGATGTGCAGATGATGAAGAAGGCCCGTTTATCTATGAGGAAAGACAAATGGAAAGGTCAACACAGGGTGGCAGAAGTGATGGCAGCCTGGGCCAGAGCAACTAAGGGCAGACTTGAACACCAAGGGTTAATGGGAAGAAGACTACAGTCAAGTAAGGACAATCAGAACCACCTGGGACCCAGCACCAAGTGACAGGCAGCTCTGGAACCTCATGTCATCTTTCACACTGTCCCCTCTTTCCTAACTGAGGGCTAATGTGTGTCCCTTCATGCTCCCTACAGGTGGGCAGGCAGCACTGGGTTACAGATGGAAGAGGGAGGGGGAACCTTATGCCCTCCACCATCTTTCTTCCTGCTCACCTCTGGCTGCCTGACTTGGCTCTGTGCTGGGGGCTTTCATCTTCTATAACCACTCTGCCCAGGACACTCTTCCAGGAGGAAGGCTTGTCTTCCTCTTCCAGCCCCATCCTATTCTTCCCAACCCTGCTTGGACATCCTTATCATCCCATCCAGCACTGTCCTTGAGGACTGATCCATCTTTACCTTGGACCCCATCCTATCCCACACACCTACTCTATCTGGACCACATTCTCCAGCTAGGCTGGGTCATGGGAAGGAACACAGGCAGACAGGTAGGGTCCTGTAAGGTCCCAAGTTGGACCTGCATCACCCAGTGCTCACTGGACACAAGCCACAGTGATCACGGCCCAGAGCCCAGGCTGTTGGACATCTTGTAGGTACCTGTGGCCACGGAGCGGATGAGCACGGCGTTGAGCTTGAGCACGGGGCTGAACGTCTGCTTGCTGTCCACGGAGCCCACAGCTGTCTTGCTGTGGCACTTCAGCAGCAGCCGCTCGTCCTGTCTCTGCAGCAACACTAGCAGGTCCTCCAACAGCAGCACATGGAGGTCTAGGGGTTGTGAGGCATACCCTGATGCACACTTACCCCTCATCAGCATAAGCGGACCTTGGGGCTCTTGAATGTTTGTCACCAGGGTCTTGGTGACCCTGGGAGTCTGGGGACTCCGTGTCCTTTCTCTCTGATTATTCTCTTTCCATGCCGTGCTTAAGGATCCTTGGGCCATCATCCCAGTCTTTTTTGTTTTGTACCAGAGATTGAACTCATGACCTTGCACTTGCCAGGCAGGCGCTTATGCCACTGAGCTAAATCCCCAGCCCATCATCCCAGTCTTGTCCTAAGAGCCCATCAGCTACCTCAACATCTCATTAGAGCCAACACCTTCTAGGGTTTATGCAACAAAGACAAGACTCTCAGGCTACCCACCACAGATGCCCTCTGTTCCTGCCCCCTGGCACATACCCAAAGTCTTATCCTTGCTGATCCTCCAGGTCAGAGGCCCCTCATGGATCATCTTCCTGGTTGTAAGATCCAGGCTCTGTTAAGGAGATACCATCACTCATTCTCTCAACAAGTCTTTGAAAACCTACTGGGTGTGGACATTGTGCCAAGGCTCTGGGAATCAGTGGCAAAGAGGAAACAGTTTTTTCCCTCACATAAATGTGCTTTGGAAAATGCAAGCTGCTCAGCAGTGGAGAGAGTAAGAGCCACCACTGTCCTGAGTGGCCTTGGTACAAATCATAGGCTGGCCCTCAGGACCACCTTGGTTCTTCCCAACCTCACATAGGACACAGCAAAGTAAAAAACCAACTATGAAGCATGTGTTACACAATGGCTATGGCTTGGGCCTCCCTCCACATGCCACATGCCACTACCACATGCCATTCATCATCCCAAGAGACACTCTCTTTCTCCTGCCCTCTTTCCCTTCACCTCTACTACCATCCACATGATCTCCCACTTTGCCTTAAATCCTACCCCATGCTCTGCTAACATTCATGTGGTCTTGGTGAAGTTGTCTGCCCCTGTCCATCCAAGGATAGTGACAGTGGTAACAGGGTGTGTCTCCCAAGGCTCCACTGTGTCACCCTGTCACAGCTGATTCCTGTCTCCTTCCCTTAAGACTCTCTAGTCTCTGAGTAGTTTTGCCCTAAGGGTGCCTAAGAAGTTTGTGTGAGGGGGTGACTTTGTTGCACCTACCTTGAATTCTGCTGCCAGAGGGTTGCTGGCCCTCTCCAGGGCAGTGGTGTCCAGGCGTTTCTGGTAACTTTCCAGCCGGTGCCGGTTCTCAGTCTGCTTCACTGCTTCATTCACGAACTTGAGAATCTCCCGGCACTGGTCTCGGGCCCGGCACAGCTTCTCATGCTCTGAAGTGCCAGCTAACAAAGAGAAGACAGAGGCAGGATTAGGGACACCCCTCTGCCTGAGATGTGTTTCACAGATCTTACTGCCTCCTCACAGCACTGCTAACTGCTTGTCTCAAACCAGCACTTATGTGTGGAGGTAAGCCAGCCTTACCTCACTAGAGGACATCACATGGCAGGGCTACCTTTTACCAAGCATCCCTAGATTTCAAACACTGCCAATTCTAAGAATTCCTGCCTGGACCACAACCAGACCTGCTATTGGTAACCTTGAGAAAAAAACCTGTTTAAGCCAGGCTGAGGTTCTTAATGCCTCTCTATCCTGACTCCACTGTGCAAAATTCAAGGGAGCAAGGGATGCTCAGGACCTCGGGAACAGTGACAGCCTGGGGTCAGATCTCCTTTCTAGCTTGTCCTTTATTCTTCAGTGTTACCATATGCAGCTGTCTTTGTGTACTGCACAGAGGTATCTAGCAGGGGCACAAACAGGGGCTGAATCTAGCATGGCTGCTGGTGTGGGACCACAATCAGGAGGATGGTTGGGAAGAACCAAGGTGGTCCTGAGGGCCAGCCTGTGATTTGTACAAAGGCTACTCAGGCCAGTGGTGGCTCTTACTTTCTCCACTGCTGAGCAGCTTGCATTTTTCAAAGCACATTTATGAATATTTGCTTTGCGACACACCAAACAAGGATGAGGGCACTGAAGACTACAAAGGTCTTATGGTTGCTAAAGTCACAAGGTGTTGCTAGGCAAAGGTCTGTGCCCCAGCCCTCCCATGCCTACCCTGGGTGTGTTTGATGATGTTCTCCAGCAGCAGTGGGTACTTGGTAAGCCGTTGCATCTCAGAAATGATGAGGTCTCGGAGCTGCAGCCGCCGGCACTGAGGGTGGCTCTCGGCCTCCTGGACACAGAATGGTTTCAACTGTGGCTGGGAGCTTGCTAAATGCCCAATAGGTCCTAACACCAGATGGGTTACTCCAAAATGGTGGTAGCAGGGTGATGTTGACCCAAAGAAGGGATATGATTCATTGAGATGGGAAGGTCACATCCTCATTTTACAGCTGAGGAACTGAGACAAAGCTGTGTGCATACTGGTTCTGGTAGGTGAGCCAGGACCTCTGGCTGCTAATCTAGTGTTCGTTTCAAACAAGGTGGTCTAGCTCTAGAGGGTGTCATGTGTCACAACACTGGAGGGGTAGGTGCAGGGGCAGGTGGGACGAGGGTGCTGCTGTTCTCCAGAGCCAGAGGAGAGGCTCGGGGCTGGAGAAGAAAACCAGGAGACTGTTGGTAAACTTGCTGAGGAAGAGGGGAGCTGAGGCACAGCTTAAGACACACCTGCATAAAAAGCTGAAATCGGCTCTCCTTTCGCTGCTTGGTCTTTATCAGCTCTAGGGCTATTGACTGATAGGAACAGAACTGTGCAGCCACTTGCTGGAGTTCCTCTCGGGCAGGGCCATCAAACTGAAGAGGCAGAACAGACATGGCCCAGACATCACAGTCCCCACTGGGGTCCAGCCCCTGGTCATACCCACCCCTGCTAAATTCCCTGGCCTTGGTAGCTGGACCTCATCTCCTCCAATCTCCACCTTGCTGTGTGCAGGAACCATACCCGAGCCAGCATGAGGTCACTGATCTCTTTGATGATGGGGCCCTCCTCCCGGAGTTTTTTCATGGCTTCACACCAGGAATCTGGGGTGAAGACAGAAGAAACAGAAATGCCTGGGTTGATCCACAGTGTTAGACATTTTGTGACTGGAAAAAAAGGATCTGACAGACGTGCCAGGGTGAATGGTCTGGAAACCATTTTACTTTGGGGGTATCTGGAGGGCTCCTATTAAGTTGTCATTAACTTTCCTCCCACAGGCACCAGCATGGGTTATCTGGTTAGAAGGCAGGGCAGGGGAACACACTGGAACAGAAAGCCGCAGGCAGGGAGAGCTGGGAGGAAATGGGGCTACTTACTGTGAATCTCTATGAGTTCAGGTAGGTTAGGGAACAGCCGGGCCAGCTCCTCCCGAGGCATCAGGTTCTCCTTCTTCATTCGCTGATAAAAGATGAGGTCCAGGACCCGAAGTGTGCGCAAGTGGGATGCTTCAGTCACAAACAGTTCTGAGGTGGTTGTGACAAGGTGTAGAAAGACAAAACAGATCATCAAGTATTTGAGAGTCACAAGCTGGTCCTCATACCACTCTACTTTTGGGGGAGCTGGAGTGCTGGTTTCAGATCACACAGCCATTTTTACCTCAAGGATAAAACTGAGGTGTACTACTTCATCGCGTTGCCTGGGTCCTGACCTATTTACTTATTTACCTCCTGCTTTGTGCCCTGGACCTACTCCCACAGAAGTACAAGCAGGGATGGAGAGGGGAGCATGTTCTCACCGTTGATGACTTCTTGCCGGTCAATCTCTCTCTGGTTCAGCCCGGCCACCACATCCTTGCCCACAGTGTGCTGCCAGTTTTGAGCATCTGGCTCTGGTTCCAAGTCAGAGAGTTGGCCCAGATCATCCTCTAGGAGGTGGGGTAGGAGGGCATCTGTGCAGAAGCCCAGGCTGGGGGATTCGATGCTCCTGGGCATAGACAGGCAGCTCAGCTTCACTCGCACTCATGTTGGCCTCTCCCTCGCCTGCCCAACCCGAGTCCATGAAAAGGAGACACAGAGAGGCATCACTGCGCTCATCACTTACCTGCGGCCCATTTTAGGGGTGAAGGGAGGGGTTGGGTTCTCAAGAGACCTGTTGAGGGAATGCTGACTCTCAGTAACTTGAGTCCCAGCCCTGCTGGAGAGCAATGGGTGCAGCTGCCCAAGTTCACCCACCTGGTGGAAAGGCTGGAGGCAGAGGATGAGGCCGACTGGTGGAGGCGCGTGGCCTCAGCAGCAGCATCCATGTCAACATCACTTCGAGAGCGGGGCACATTTTCCACCTTCCGAGACCGCTTCATCTCTTCTCGGCCTTTGAGGCTCTCAGAGCGGCCCAGGCGAATCTCTGAGCGTGAACTGGGGAGAGGCACATGGAAATCTTGGTCAGACTCTAACCGCTGTTACATCTTAAGGATGCCTTGATGGTACAGGCTCTCTACTCCATCCCTTGCGTGGCCCAAACTCCTGGGTGCAGAAGTAACTTGGTGACAAACCATTCTCACTGCTCTCCAAACTCCTCCCCCTCCTCGGCAAGCTTGATGGGACAGTCTCTCCTCCTTAACTCTGAACTGTGAGGACGGAGTCTAACAGCAAGATGGAACTTGTGTGTGTCGGGGTGTCTAGGACCCTATGTTTCTGTCAGGAAAGCTGTGACATCACAGTTCTTTATCAGGGACCACAGTCTCATGTCCCTGTCCCTAGGGCTATATGGTGGCAGTCAACTCTGCTTTTGGTAGAGTCTATCTGCACATACTAATTCTAGGATTCTCCATATTGCCTGTTAGAAAATGCTATCTGTTGTTAGATTCTGGTCCACTTGTGAAGATTTTTCCCATTATTATGCTAATAGCACCCTTCTTAAGCTTCTATTTCTTCTCTAGGTAGCAGACAGGCTGAGGAATGCTTTCAGAGGCCTGGTTACAGAGGCAGGAACCCAACCCTGCCTGCTGTGTTTGGATACTGAATGTGTCTGGGGATCGAGGAGATGCTGTCAGCTGGGTGTAGCTCGCTGTCCTGCAGTGTATCAGTCCTGAGCTGGCATCTTTGACCTCTAGTTGCTCCTAGATGGTCCCACCATCCCCCTGCTGTGGCCCTGCTGGGCTGCTGCTTGGATGATATTACTAATCTACATCCTGCTCTGTTTCTGTGACCACAGAAGGTCTGGAGATGTCTGGAGAGCTCTTAATAGCACAGCAGGATGCTGCAAGGAGGAAGCCAAGTGCCTTGATCTCCATTCATCATGTCTCTCCAAACTGGCAGAGAATTCAAACTGGAGCTTGTTTCCTGGGGACTGAGATTATCTGCAGGGTTAGAAAACATACCATCAAGTGATCCCTTACTGAACTCACCCCTCAGCAATCTGATAAAACAATTCTAACCCAGATCAACTCAAAACATTTTTCACCAGTACCCTTAGAGGGTCATGTCAGCACCACAAACGTCACCTGGAGAGTTCCTGGGGCTGCAGAGGTGGAAGTGAGTAATGCTCATCAAGAAATATGGCAGTCTATCTCTGGACTAAGTTCTGATGGTATCGTGTTATAGAACTAGGGTGTGTTAAACTTGCTGAGTGCTGTAACAACTGTGAGCCACCTTGCTGCTAATACTGTTCTCCTAGGATTGTCAAAGAGTTTATCAAATCCAAATGTTTCTGCTGAGAATAGCTTTAGGATCTGGGAAACCTAGCTAAATAGGGCATATTTACCTGGCCAGGGCAAGAATGCAAATCTGTAAAAGGTCTCAAATGTCAAAGTGTTCACAAGGTCTTGTAATCCTAAAATATTTGATATATCTAAATGATCACGACTATCACAGCAATCACATCATTTGTGTCTTTACCCACTGATCTTAGAACTCAACTTCTTTTCATAGTATAAATCTAATCTTTACAGCTTCCAAATTGTTATCATTTCTTATGCCACAATCTTAACAAACACTAAGTTTATAAAGGCTTAATACAATAGAAAGGAAGAGCTCTATACTCCAGCAGGAATGTTTGCCCTATAATCTCATAGTTATCTTAAAGGTAAGTGAACATTCACACTGCTACCTAGTGATTTGCCTCTGTGCCTGCCTCTATTCCAGTTTAGTAGAATTATTTTCTTGTACATGTGACTACAGTACAGTATGTACCTCAAGCATGCCTTCAGGAATCTGTATGGACTTTTTTTTTTGGTACTGGGGGCTGAACTCATGACCTTGCATTTGCCAGGCAGGTGCTTGTGCTGCTGAGCTAAAGCTTCAGCCTTGCACAGCTATTTCTGACTACAGGTGATCTTTACTTTAAGGGCTGGCTTTTGGGACACCAGGATTGTTGTCAAGTCACATTCAAGAGCAAGTAAGTCCTAAAGCACCTGACAAGGATTCTAGCTAGAACTTGGTAGACATGCAGAAAGTGAGTCTCAATTCCTTTTTCCCCCTTTTTTCTTGAAAAGGGAAGAGCAGTGTATTTTGAATCAATCAACTCCGTATCTCTTTGCTAATGTGGACACCTGATGCACAGTGCACAGTGACATTGTATCTTTAAAGAGGCTAGCAGAACCTCTTCTCTAGCTTTTCTTTACAGTTGGGCAAAGACTTTCTTCTTTGTTCTGGTCAATTAGAATTTCCTGATTATCTGCTGCATAATATTGGGAGAGTAGTCAGGCGGTGGGCCTGAAGGAAAATTGTAAGCATGCAGTTCCTGGTGGGGTTTTGCTTGCTTTTCTGCTTGCTTAGACCAACACTTGGTGTGTCTTCTGAGGCTCTCTGGGGCAGGGAGAAAGTCCTACAGTAGGACCTTAAGAGTCCAGTGGGGAGGGGCCAAGGAGCTGGAATGAAATTTCAGCACCAAACACTATTCATGGGCAGCTGGCAAGCTCATCCAGCCACTGCTACCTGTCACTCTCCAGCAGGTCCTCAGGAAAGCTTCCAGTGGAGAGTCGCTGTGTCCCCGGTTCTGGGGCATCATACTGCTGGCTGTTCTCAAAGTGCTGAATGATGTTCCTTACATTGCCCGGCTTGACTGAAGGCAAAAAGAAAATGAGTAACACTATGCTTTCAGTTCTAGGATGACTTCTCAGGGTATTCACTCCCCACTAGCCCAGAAGACAGCAATGAGCAAGCATGGATGAGGACAGCATGGGCCTAGAGGCAGCAGACTTGTTTCTGGTTCTGGTTCTTCTATGACTCACAGATTGGCCCCAGGCAGTTCCTGTACATTCTGAGCCTACTCTTTTCTCACATGCAAAATGAGAGGGGTTGAAGCACATTTTCTATGAAGTCCTCTTTTGGCTCTCATTCTTTGTTACAGTATTTTGCTTAAAAATCGTAACTAGATTTTTCTTAAGAGCTACAAGACAGGCAAAACCCCTCCCAAAACAAAAAACCTCAGGAAGACAACACATCCACACAGAACTTGCCAAATCCTATCAGGCATTTTTCAAACTTACATTACTTTTAGAGTTCATGATTTCTGTTTTTCTCTTTTTTCCTGCCCCTACTCAAGACCCATTATTAAAGAATCAGATCCTTTATCTGAGAGGTAGGTAACCCAGGAGAAACAGAAGAGAGATGACACTCTCTGGCATTCATACTCTAACTACTTTTCCAAGCTAAGATTGAAAGGGATCTTTGGATCTTTTTTTTTTTTTTTTAATCGGTACCAGGGATTAAAAAAATCTTCCTTGGATCTTTTTTTTAAGAAAGGGATCTTGTTCAAGGAAATACAGAGGAATTGGCACACAGAGCAGACCCTGCAGAAGACTTAGGCCTGAGCATAACAGCGGACTCATTTTAGGTCAAAGCTCCAAAACCAGTGAGATTACAGCAGGGCTTGAGCTATAAATGCCATTGTGCCTGAGACCAGTGGCATGGGGCTCTGGATTGGTACAAGCAATCTTGGGGTTTAGGTGGTTATGGTAACCACCCTACTCCTCTTCAGAGTCTGATATCCACATATACAGACTTGCAAGCTTCCCTGTTTCAAAATTTGACTTTCATAGGCACATTTCTAACCCAGAAAGAACAAAAAATATTTGGCTGCTATTTTCTAAATTTACAATCTTACTCTTTAGGCAGGGGCCAGCACTTTTTTCAACCATGTAAGTGGCTTTGTATATGCCTGAGGATCAGGGACTGTTCCACTGTTTGAAGGTTAGGACCAGATCTATTGGTCCCAGACTAAATGTGGATTGGGCGATGAGGCCACTGCAGATGCCAAGCAACCCTGAGCCACTCTGGCTGGGGGATGATGTGGAAACCCGGGAACATCCTTTAACAAAAATCACCAGGATGAGTCACTGTCCTCTCTCCCACAGGTCGAACTGTGTTCAGGACCAAGTTATACAATAGCCATCACACTGGAATGACTGAGGAACTGAGTAACAAGGCAGAAAAAAACCACATTTTTAAAAGGACAAAGTTTCACTAGTAGCTTCTGCTCCCCTTCTTCCAGGCCCTGAATGATAATGAACTAAATAAAAGTGAATTAGGTTTTACGAGCATATCAGACAAAAAGGGTATCATGATAGGTGATTATCTTGAAAGTTGAAACACTATGTTGAGGCTTTCTAGCACTGATATGTGCCTGATCTCTAGATGTGAATACATATTTTTAAAAATTGATTAATTTTTTGGGGGGAGTCCTAGGAATCGAATTTAGGACCTCCCGCGTGCCAGGCAGGCACTATACCACTGAGCTAAATCCCCAGCCCATGAATACGTATTTATTTGATGCCCTGGGAATTTTGGCATCTTAAACCAAATCAGGCAATCACAATGACATGGTTGGACTCAAAGACACTTGGTATTCTTATCCTGACACTGGGGCCAGCAACCTAACTCCACTCTGCATTCCTGTTCTCTCAACACAGTGCAAGCTCTTGGTGGAACTGCTTGGCTTCTATGGTTTGCTGTAGTATCAGACCTTCCTTGGCAAGGCTGATGAGAAATTCCTCTTGAAAACCCTGGGCCTGGGGCATAGCTAAATGGTAGAATGCTTGCCTAGTATTCCCCAGACCTTGGGTTAGAAATATGAGCCTGGATTTCAAAGCCATTCTTTATTCCTGGTGTTGTATAAGAGAATTTTGTTGTGAAACTAGAAACTGAGCCCAGGGCCTCACACTAAGCTACATTTCCAACATGAAGTTTTCATTTTGATACAGGGTTCCTATTATGTTGCCTAGGGTGGTTAACCTTTTTTTTTTGGTACTGGGGATAGAACTCATGACTGCACGCTTGCAAGGCAGGCGCTTATGCTGCTGAGCTAAATCCCTAGCCCCTGGTTAACTTTCAATACTGCCTCAGCCTAAGTAACTGGAATTATATTCATATGCCACCATATTGGGTTAAAACCAATAATTATTTTTATTGCTTTATGACATAATTACTCAGGAGGCAGAGGCAGGAGGCTTGCAAGTCTGAGGCTAGCTGGACAACTTTGCAAAACTGTCTCAAGGTAAAAAACAAAAGTGGGAAACAGTCTCAAAATAAAAAACAGAAGTGGAAAGGCTTAGGTATAGTGGCACATGCCAGTAATCACAGTACTCTGGGAGGCTGAAGCAGGAGGATTACAAATTTCAAACCCAGCTTGGACAATTTAGCAAGATCCTGTTTTGAAAGCAAAGCAAAACAAAACCCTAAAACTAAAAACAAAACAAAACAAAAACAAAAAACCCCACCAAAACAAACCAAACCAAAACAAAAACATAAAGAATAAAAAAGGTCTGGGAATGTAGCTCAGCAGCCCCTGATCTCAGTCCCCAGTACTGCAAAAGACAAAACGAACAAAAGATGACAGAGGGGTACATGAGTATAGGAACTTAATAGCTTTACAATAGAGTAATTTTGAAGATAGTATTTGAAATTGTCACTTTAACACAAAATGAATTCTAGCTACAGAATAATTCCTGACTGTTCACTGTTCTAATTAGTGTAAACCTAAAAAAATTAATTATTTAATTGCAACACATGGACCTCACTAATAGGAATGAACTTGCCCAATTCTTTTGATGCTTTGATCTATGTTCTAAACTCCTTGTGAGTTAGTACATACTATTATTTTTATTATTTGTTTTGGTAATGGGGTGAGAGAATCCAGGGGCTATTTATGCCTAGCAAGGGCTCTACTACTGAGCACCCTTAGCTCTCTCACCACTTTTTTTTTTTTTTTTTTAGTATGCAGATTCTAGATATCAGGCCTTCTAAAATACAGCTAAGGTTGTTCTGTTTTAATTGTTTTCATTACACAGTGATGGCAGTTAAGAAGAACTAAAGAAGGGCGTAGTGGTGCATGCCTGTGATGCCAGCACTTGGAAGACTGAGGCAGGAGGATCGCTGCGAGTTTGAGCTCAGTCTGGGGGCTACATAGTGAGTTCAAGACCAGCCTAAATTATACAGCCTTCAAAAAAAAAATTATAGAGCCTTGTTTCAAAAAACCAAAACAAAAAAACCCAGAACCCTCTGCCCCCCACCAAAAAGAGCCAAAGAGATGGATGAACTACACTGAAGGACTTAAGCAAAGTAGATGATATAAGTAAAGAAAAACTATGAGACTCAAAATTTACGGAGAAAACAAAAACAAAAACAAAAACAACCCCCCCCCAAAGCTGAATCCTTAAAAAAAAACCAAAAACAAAACAAGGACTTTTATTATTTCAATTGACAACAAAAATTGGAGGCATTCTTGCTTCTTCTTCATTGCAGGACACCATAGTTTTGAGGATTTCCCTCATTTATGCAGAGCCCTGGACTTTTGAAACCTCATCCATGGAAAGGTGACAGACTCAGGAAAAAAGTCCCAGGCTTTCTCCTGGGGAAAACTGCTGAAGGACCTAGAAAGCTGACTTTTGCCAGAACCACATGAAGCTCTACCCCATGAGAACCCAAGTCAGCAGGCAAGGCCTCCCACCAGCATAAAGTCAGGAGTCCAGGAACTGTGTCACAGGGCTTGAGCAACAATGAGGGACACAGAAGAGAAATGGAGAGGAGAAAGAGAGGGAAGAAAGGGGGATAGACTAGGAGATGAAACAGAAAAGGCAAGATAAGATATGGGAGATGGAAACTTGATGCTAATGTAAAGATAAACCCAAATAAAATAGTCCTTTTACCTTCCACAGGGGACAAGGGAATATGAAATGCTAAAAGAAAAACAAAAGTAAACCATGAAATGTCAAATTGATGTTTCAAGAACCAAAATAAAAATTACATCAAACTGGAAAATGAAAAGGTAATGGCAAAACTCAAGGCAAACCCAGAAGAGTCTCTTCCTTCCCCTCCCCAAATGCAGCCATTTCAGATAAGGGCACCAGGCCCACTCTATTGTGCCTCACAGATTCCCTGAAATTTCACTTACAGTACCAATGGTGAGGGCCAGTGACAATGTCCACACATATGACATTTGCTGGGAAGAAGTCAATGATAGTGTACTGAATTTTGGGTGGATGGCTTAAAGGAAACTCTGAGTCCCAAAACTTGCCCTCTACTCATCTAGTTTTTTTCTTTTTTTGAGACAGGGTCTCACTATGCAGTTCAGGCTAGCTTTGAACTCACCATGTAGTCCATGCTAACCTTGAACTCAGGGTGATCTTTCTGCCTCAGCCTCCTGAGTGCTGGGATTACAGGTGGGTACCACCATGTCTGGCTACTCACCTAGTTCTACTTAATAGTCACTTGAAATTCCTATGTTCTAAAACCCAGGAGTGCAGGTGAAGCCCACAGATGAAGGTGAGACGCAGTGCACATCAGACCATCTCTACCCAGGTAAAAATATTTTTTTACATCATGGCTGTTTGGTGGCTACAATTGGCTCTGAGATCCCAGACCAAGACCCACAGGAAAGCCTGGGCTCCTGGGCTCTGCAATATCCCCTACAGCTCAAACAGCCTGCAGAAGAGGCAGCTTGGGGAGTAGCAGCAGTGCAGAGAAGCTGCATCTCACTGAGGCTTTGACTTGTGGCTCCCAGAAATACAGGAAGTCCTGGACCAATATACTGTAAGTGATGGGCTGTGAGGTCCTTGCCCAAGGAATGTCTGAGGCTGTTGTTCCCAAATACTTACTGCTCTGAGAGGAACTTTTGGGCTTCCCAATATATTTGAGGATGGGGTTTCGCTTCTTGTCCTCCAAGGCATCCTTTTCTTTCTTGGAATTGCTGCTCTGCTGAGACAGGAGACATTGGGGTTTGGAGGAGGTTTTGGTCCCCAGACATAGCTGCTCATCACTCTGCCAATGCACCAAGACGGGCCCTAAAGAAGTAACTGGAAAGTGACTCATGCTTGTACCCTAATGAACATGGTCACCTCTGGTCAGGCTTAGGGGTTGCAGAAGTCTGTTCTAATCTGGGGATTCTCCCGATTCCACATTCCAAGATGGAGAGGTGAGGGGCTGGGGATTTAGCTCAGTGGCACAAGATGGAGAGGTGGAGCTAGAGAGCTATGAAATGGGCTCTCCTGGTCTACTTCAATGCAGAGAACTGCTCCAAAAGAAGTTATGCTTCAGGGTAGCTATGTTACCTTCTTAGTTTTAGGGAAGAAGGGTAGCCACTTGTCCTTGTCAGGAGCAGACTGGGCCTTTTCAGCTGTGCTGGAGGGTCGTGCTTCCCGAAGACGGATTCCAGTATGGCTCATGTAGGTATTGAGGGCAAAGTCCATGGGGGCACTGTAAGAAAGAATAGTGTTATTAACAAAAAAGAGTGCTGTGTTCTTTGGCAGGGAGAAGGGCCCAATACTGCTCCAAACAAACCCTTTGCAGCCATTCTGGGAAATGGTATGAGTAGGTTGCTAACGGTCAGGGTATTCAAAGGGAAGTCTGGAGTAATCAAATGGGAGAGCAGGCAGACACTAGCAAAAAGTTTTGGCTGGCACGTCTCCTATGAGAAATCTTATTTCTTCTTCTTTTTGTTTTCCTTATTTCTTTTTTAAGCAGAAACTCTTATCAATGAGGGGATGTTGGTTACTTCCTCAAAACGTAAGGTTAAGCCATGGCTGACAAGGGACCGATTGAAGCCCGCAGCTAACATGCTCAGGCATACAGGTAGTGGTTCAGTGGCAGAAAGGAGAAATGCCAACCATCCTCAGACAAGGCATACTGCTTTTACTGCCTCCCGAGTCCTAGGAATATGTAAAAGATAGAATAAACTATCAAGGAGCTTCCAATTGCCACAAATTTTTTTTTTTTTTTTTTTTTTTTTGGTGGTACTGGGGATTGATTCATGACCTCACACTTGCCAGGCAGGCGCTTAGACCACTGAGCTAAATTCCCAGCCCCACCACAAATGATATTATCCAGAGCTTTGTGCTTAAAAATTTGGTCTGCAGTTCTGTAGAAAGATTATCTACTTTGTGGGGTCAATGCAGCAAACCTTTAGCCTTAGCTTTATTGCCCTCTTCAACATACTTAACCCCACCTTCTCTATTTATGAGTTCTCTACTATGACAGAATAAAGATTCATTTTATCATCAGCTAATGAGAAAAAAATGAAGTATATAGAATGCAAAAAAAATATGTTTGTGCTAAGAGTAAATGCATTACACCTAGCTCCCCTGTACAAGTGGTGGCAACACAGGCTGACTCCAACCATCACCATCACTTCTGCAAATGGCTTAAGAGAAAGAAGTGGGGAGGGCGGCACAGGGCTCCCTTGAGTAAAGAAGTAGAAGCAGGCCTGGAAATATCAGTTATGAGGGCAGCCTGGCGCCCATGAGGGAAGCCCACAGCTTCACAGTGAGGAGCAGACCTACATCGCCAGTGGTCACTGAGCACCAGGGGGTCTGTTTCTCACCAGCCCTGTGTGGTTCTTTTGCTTATAGCCACATGGAAACTACCTGGGCATACCCACTCACTTGTGGGTGGCAGCAAAGGAAAGCACAGAAGCTCAGTCTCACTCCTTTCATCATAAACACTGCAAGGGAACCACCATGAGCTTACTCACCTCCTGTCTTCCTCATACTTGGATCTGGAACAAAACAAAGAACAGATGACTCAGATTTCAAGATAGGCTGGTTGTCTGGGTAGAGGTTGGGAGGAATATTGGTGGGGAGAGTGGAAAGAATGTAATAGGTCAGGTTTAGATTCTTGGTCACAACTCTGGAACCAGTTTGAGGCTCAAAAGGTGAGAGTTCTTATTCTCTCAAGGCACTTGGCTAACAGAGTGAGGGTAATGATGATGACACCCTTTAGCTAAAATGGAGGGGGATGTTAGAAAAATCTCTCACTTGCTGTTTCAGTGTGTGAAGCTATTATGCAGGAATGGGCTCCTTTCTGTATCCCCCTAGGACTGAGTTAGAAGAACTGTGCTGACAAGAGGCAAACGGAAACAGCAACTAACATGTATTCCTATGGGACAGGAATTATTCTAAGCTATTTTACAAGCATTAATCCATCTCAAAATAATGACAAGGGGATATTATATCCCCACATAGTGAGACCAAAACTTCACTGTTTTGAATGGGATCCACTGTAAGTGTGATGCCTATGCTATCAATGGTCATTCCTTATGATTCTGGTGCCTATGGTCTCAAAGTAGGCTGTCGGATCTGGGTTCCAGTCCTGAAGTGGCTCGAGTGATAAATGTTATCTTGACCACTTATGGAAACTAAGGCTTCAGGGCTTGGCTGAAGGTCAAAGGGTTGAGTTTTTAAAACTCATGCACCCTGTGGTTTCATCTCTATACCAGATTTATCAAATAGCAGATTCATATATGTAGCAGCTTCATATATGTAGCAGCTTCCTCCAATTTCCAGTTTGATGCCCTAAAGAGACCTAAACTTTTAACACATTCATATCTGAGCTTGATTTTCTACAAGACTGCTTCCCATGTAATCACCTCTATCTTGGCTGACCTAAGTGACCTCCCTTGCTGTCATCATGCTGCACACAGCACTCTCCGATGGCTCTCCACTGAGTGAATGCTCCTGGCCCTCTCTCTACAGCTGATTTTACTTTCCTCTTCTCTAAGTGCTCATTATTTATAACATACCACACAATTTACTTATTTATTATATCCACCACAGCTGTCTCCACAAAGGAAAGAACGGCTTTGTTTACTGGTATACTCAGCAATGTCCTATGCACAAGTGTTTGGAACAGAGTGGGAATACCACTGATACCTGCCAAGCTGCCAGCTGAGACTCTCGAGATCATCTAGTTCAGTAATGGTGAACTTTTCAGGACTTTCAATGATACAAACATCCCACTGCACCATGCATGCCATTGGTTTGCCACCACTGATGTAAGTCAATTTCTATTATTTTGTAGGTGAGGACCAGAGAGATGGATGGGCTTGATCAAGGTAATATAACTCTGCAATAAGAAGCAGTACTGGGGTGTAGTACTACTTCAAGGCCTGCAAAGTCCTCAGGAAATCTGTGCTGGGATTTGAGTCACATGACACTTCACAAAACAGGGACTAGAGAATGTAGCAAATGCAGCTCTGTCAACAGCCCCAGAAGGTTAGTTTGGATTATCTTCCTTCAGCCAGTGCTAGCTGCCTCCCCAAAAGAGTCTTTTACTGAAGCCTAGCCACACTGGTTTCTCTCTCAGCCTCAGATACAATCTTAGAGGTAGGAGGGAGGAAGGTCAAGAGGGCTAGAAGGGTCATAGTGTTGCAGGAGTCATGGCTTGTCATAACTACCAAACGACTTGTAACGGGCTCCAGGCCTGTAACCCCCTTCAACAGTGGCTCTTAGCCTAGAAAATGCAGCAGGAGGGCTTGGCTCTCCCCTCTCTCAGCAATGGAGAAAAAAGTAAGAAGTGGAAGCAAGGAAGGGGGTAAAAACAGACCCAAGAGATTGGTCTACCTGCTTAGCATGTTCAGGGGTTGGGAGTGGAACTGAGGACTCACAAGATATCTCCAAGGGCAGCCAGCTGCTTCTCGGCCACTTGGCGCTCCCGCTGAGGGTCCCCATCCAGATCTAGAAGGTCATTTTCACCATACAGACTGCCTAGTCCCAGGGTACGCTTTGTTCTACACCAATGATACACACAATAGGACAAATATAATCACTCCACACACACACTGAGGCAAACATACACATATCACAGAGGCAGTGTGAGAGAGGATAGTGGGGTAGGGAGCAGGGCAAACCTATAATCATGGATTTGCTCTTGGAGCTCTGGCACGGCTGCCTCCTGAGCTTCACAGAGAACACTGCGGGCATCCTCGCCATTCCGCAAGCGCAGATCTGTAGAGGGAACCCAGGAAGGCAGAATGAATGGGGTGCAGGTTGGGGTGTGGGTCACTTCTGCTGAGCATCTCAGGGGTTTCACCTCTCTGTTACTCGGAATAGTGGTTGGCTTTTTGCCTCATTAGACCAAAGGAAGTAGAGGCCTAGAGCTCATTTAGGTTGTTTCTGAACTGAGGACTAGAATCCTGAAGTTCCCGGCCCAAGTCAAGGACAGAAATATTTTCTGAGTAAGTGTTCTATGCTTCATTATGAGAAGAAATGTCAAAGTCCCTCTGACTAGATGTGTCTAAATGCTGTCCTCTGCCATCAATGTGTAAATCTCAGGACCTCTTTCCTGGCTACTGACCCAGGGGTAGCTCACAAGGCTAAAAAAAGGCAAGTATACCACGTTGTATGAAACTAAGGGATACCTCCCTTTCCTGACCCAGTGTCTTGGGTCCACGCACGTTAGGCCAAATCCCTAAGAGCAGTTGGCTCACTCTCAATTTTTGAGCAAGCTCTGTTTACCATATCATCTGGGCCCATAAGCTCTCCTCCCTGTCATCTGTGCCACAAATCGCCTCTTTCCAAACACAGTTTGACACTCCTAGCCTCTAAAAAGCTGCTGGCTTTGAAGGCTGCCATCCTTTTTATGCTGGCTCCCCTCAATTCTTCTGGATTTAAGAGAGACTATGTATTTACCCAGTCTGCTGGGGCCTCACTCTGGACCAGGTGCTGACAGTATTCATTAGTGAACTAGAAAACAACAAAAATCCAAAGCGTCCCCAAATCAAGTAAAATTGATACCCCCCCCCCAAAAAACCCCACTCATTTTGACTTTGAGGTGCGAGTGGAGTAAGACCCTGATCTCTGTATTTTTAAGAGTTCCCTAAGGGATTCTAATGATTAATCTGGCTTAGGAATCCCAGGCTGAGCACAGTTCCTCTTTGTACAGAGCCCACTGAAGCCCAGAGAGGTCACATGGAAGGCTGGCTGGAAGAACCCATGTCTTCTAACTCCAGCTCCAGGATCTGCCCATGCTGAGCTCCACCAGGCAGAGGCAGAGTGATCTCTTAGGTAGGCTCTGTCCATAAACTACTATGAAGAGTTTGGATGAACTGTCCTGTGGATTGTTTTCCTTTTAGAGGACGACTTCCCAGGAGGAGAGATTATGTCTCCTTTGTCCTCTGGAGCCTTTTGAGAACTCAGGACAAGAAAGGCACCAACAGATGAACTGATACAACTTACCAATTTCAGCCTGTAACATCTCAGGTATCTTCACTCTGAGAGGCTACAAAATACAAGAGTGGGGTTAGATGGCTCATGTGCCAGGGGGACAGACAGGTACAGGTGGGGAGGGCTGGACAAGGCTATCTTCTGTCCTTCTGTTTTCTATATGTGGTATGGGGATGAACCTAGGGCAACTCCCCCCACTCCCCCCAGCCCCATATCTATTCTCCTCTTTTCTCTTCTAACTATATACCTGAATTCTAAGCCAAGGTTTTGGGAAATGGAATCTGAGACTACAGGGAAAGTTGGTACTATATTCTCAAGAGACATCAGGGTACATGGGAAAAGCAAGTTATTCCAAAAAGTGGGCTGGCGGTAATAAGAAATAAATGCTTGCTAGGCTATTTGATGGACTCCTCCCCATCACTCCACAAGGAAAACTGGTCCTTATCACACCTAGCTTTGCAGTTAACACAGTGTTCTGGCTTCAGTTGTATGAGTCTCTGACACTTGGATACCTTACTGGATCTACAACAGCCAAAGAGCACAATTGGCAGCTCTGACCTCCTTACTAAGAGCCACTTAAGGGAATGAATACAAAAATATTGAGGAAGATCAATTTTTCTAACCTGATTAGCCTTAGCTTAATGCTAGAAGAATAAAGTCATGTTGGAATTAGTTCAGTTGATCAGATTAGAAAGTCAGGAAGGGAACTGACCTCTGCAGGCAGTAGTCTCTGCCAGGATGGCCCTGACACACCCCGGAATTACATTCAGATGCAGAGAGTGCTCATCTGTCCCACATTTACAGCTCTCCCACCTGACTCCTGCCTTTGGGCAGTGAGAGCAAGTCAGCTTCAGAAACCCAGGTTTGCCTTGCTTTACTGTTCTAGATCATCTCTTTCTTTATCCAGGAAGAGGGAAGGGGTACAGGGTTGGGGGAGTAATTAGAATTTGGTGCAATCTCTTTCTTTCTCCAAACATTCTAGGGGGGAGGAAGTAATATAGATATTCTATATGTAGAACTATAGAGATACATAGAGGAGATCAATCCTTTGAGGAGACGCCGAAACAGCTCCAGATATCTCAAATTCTCAGCCTAGATGTCTCTTTAAAAATCTATTTCCACTTGGCCTGAATTTTTTTTTTTTTTTTTTTTTTTTGTCTCTTTGAGACAGGGTCTTTCTATGTAGTCCAGGCCTGCCTTGAGCTCACTTTGTAGCCCAGGTTGATCTCGAATTTGCAATGATCCTCCTGCCTCAGCCTCCCAAGTGCTGGGATTACAGGCATGAGCCATCACGCCCAGCCTGGTCTGAATGTTTTGTTTAGTTTTTCTTCTGCCTGAGTGCTCCAAAGAGTATAATGAAGTTGTAATCCAACAATTCACAATTGCCTTACCGCATTTTTTTCTAGGAAAATATTCCAGATGTCTTTTCCCAAGCTCCGGGAATCCTTGGTGTTTGTCTGCTGATAAACTTCTACACACAAGTAAAAAAGCTAGGAAGAGAGAAGTGGGTTAGAGCAGTGATACTCAACCAGGGGTGACCTACTCCAGGAGATGTCTGTTAAAAGTCTGGAGATGCTTTTAATTGTTACAACACTGGGAAGTGGGTGCTCCTTGTATTTAATGGGCAGGGCCCAGGGATGTGGTTAAATATCCCAAAATGCACAAGATAGTCTATCACAACAAGGAATTCTTAAGTCCCCAAAATCAGCAGTGCTGAGGCTAAGAAACTCAGAACATTCTAGAAACCTGCAATAAGGTAATACCCACTTCCCTTTCCGCTTGCACACCCTCAGGGTCCATTTCTTACTCTACTCTGTATCCTTTCATTCTTGCTATCTTGTGTCTTGTACTTGTTTATATACTGTTCCCTAAGGGTTCATATTTTAATTCTCTTTGTGATGTCCCCTGTCTTTTTCAGAAATATGTCTGAGACACCAGCACTTGGGACTCACACAGGGATGTTCAATGAATCAATGCTGAACAAATGGATGTTATTCTGACCTCTATAATCATCATATTCCTAGAAAGACAAAGCAGCACTTCATGCCCTGGCAAGAGGCTTATGGAGAACACAACTTCGACACTGTCCCTGATCCACTTTGCTTTCTAAGCAGCTGAGCAGAAAGAAAGAAACTGCAAGGCTGCTGGCTCAGAGCACTACCCCAGGATCTGTGGGCTCCACAGCCCCACACAGCTTCTTGTTATCACCTATACACTGAAAACTCTTCTGCTAGCTTTCTTGCAGTAACAATGCTATTTGCAAGGGCCATTCCTTCAACTACCCATCAATCTGTACCCAACCTTTACTACTTTCATTTAAAAAACCCAGATTATCCTCTTTAAGAACTGATCCTAAACTGATCAAAAATGTTCCTAGCCTAGCTCTTGCCACCACATTTTTGAGACAGAGTCTTGCTATGTAGCCCAGACTCACCTTAAACTCACTGTGTAGCCCAGGCTGGGCTTGAACTCATGGTGATTCTCTTGGCTCAGCCTCCTGAGTACTGGGATTACAGGCGTGTATCACCATACGTGGCATCTTGCCACTACTTTTTTTTTTTTTTTTTTTTTTGGTGGTACTGGGGATTGAACCCAGGGTCTTGTGCATACAAGGCGAGAACTCTACAATTGAGCCAAATCCCCAGCCCACCACTGCTTCTTAAACTACTGATGTCGTTAGCTTCTGGTAGCATTCCTCTGCTTTACTATTTTATCTCTGTCCTCAAGATGCTTGACTATGCCAGACATTTAGAGATCAGGGACAGAAGCCAGAGATTCTCTTTGCTAAGAATAAGCAAGATTGATACTGCTGACTTACCAGTGGACTGGGGTCTGCCTGAGAGAAGATATAACGTAGAAAAACTGCCAGATGAGCTGGACGTGACTTTAGTTTTTCAAGATCCTGGAAGATGATGTCGCTCTGGAAGGCAGAAGGATGAAAATGCCTGGAGGCACTGAGGCAGGAGATAGCAGCACAGTTTGCTCTAGTTTTGCCTCCATGCTCACCTCCTTGCAGGTACCCTCCCCACACTCCCCTCACAGCTGGGCAGACAGACTGCTTCTAGGCAATGGTGGAGTGTATGACAAAAGAATGATGAAAGGAGAAAACCCGGCAATGATTACCTCGTTGTTGAAATAACCTGGGTCATAATCTTCCTCTGGGCCAATAATTAGAGGTTTTGGGGTTGGATCTACACCCTAGGAAAGAGAATCAAGTTGTAGAGATGAGACATTACTGAGGACAGAAATTCAACCTCTTCCAGACAAACACTTCTGGTCTGCTTAGAAATAGCATTACACTCACAAAGAAAGCCACTGGGTCTGGTAAATGTTGGACTCTCACTACTACCCGCAAATTTCAGAGCACAGATGCAATGATTTCCATGTGCAGAAAGTCAACTGCTTCTGGTGAGCATAGCAGACTCAGAGCAGCCGGGTCACATGATGTACAAAGACTGGGAGTAAGAGAAAGTGCCCTCTCTTCCTGTTTGCAAAAGATCTGGGGAGGGAGTGTCAGCCAACAAAATAAGAGTCTACAGTACCTCCTTGACTGTTGGGATGGAGGCTGTGCTATTTTCCTAAATAGACTAAACAGCCACCCTCCAACCTAAACCACACCACCAAAATCCAGTGTCTATTACAATGCTACTGCACAGTTGTATGCCTAGCAAGTCCCAATGGCTCAATAATAGAAAGCCCAGAAATGGATCTGTCTCCTCCTGAACAAAAGGGGATGGGATTGATCTTTTTCAAACATCACTTGCATTACATTCTCATGTCTGTTCAAGAATCTGTGGTAGATCCCCATTAACTGTTAAAATTCAAGCTTCTTAGTCTGGCTTTCCTTTCTTTCCCCTTTATGTCAATTTTAATGAAAACCTAATTCTAACTGACATGCCACTGATCACTGAACATGTTCCTGCCAGCTTCAACCACTGGTGGTATATACATGACTGTCCCAATGGACAGCTTGTACAGTTGGTAGTGGGTACAGTCATGCATGTAACCCCAATGGTTCAAATTGCGTGACAGCGAGACATACAAATTACAGCCCTGTCATGAATGTCTAAAAAGTTAAGACTTTATACTGCATGTAATTTTCTGATATTTTGTGGGAGCATTTCTTTTAAAGGTGCCTTGAGCTTTTTCTTAAAGATTCAGATCTTTTCTATCACACAACATGAAGGACCTGGAAAATACAGCAGAGATTAGAGTCTAATACTGGAGATGTTATAATGGAGAAAAGGGAGGCCCAGAGAGATGAACTGTCATGTCCTAAGCTGCAGCCAGCGCTGGTGTGCTGTACTTAGACTTGTCAGACATATCCAGGCTCTGAACTCTTGGGATCAAGGATCCTCAGGAGTTGCTGAATGAGCACTTCTGGCTCTAGTCTGCTTTCTAGTGAAAAGCATCAAAAAAACCTAGGTATTTCCTTGTTTAGGGAGAGGACTGTTAAAAGTCTCTACAAATACATATATAAAAGTAGACTGTGCATCTTACTTAAAAATCAAACAAAGCTGGGTATGGTGTTGCACGTCTGTAATCCCAGCCCTTGGGAGGCTGAGGCAGGAAGACTGCCAAGGTCAGCCTGGGTTACACAGCAAGACTCTGTCTCCAACCAACCAAACACAAAAACAACAACAAGAAACCAAACATAGAATTATAATAAAGAATCAAGATGCATTATGTACATACCCTAACTCCCCATGAGAAAAGTGAGCATTGTATACTACAAACATATACTTTTTTTTAAATGAATACAAATTTACCTGTCCAAGAATCACAAGTTTGTAACTTGTGATTATATGAAAATTACTTCATATAATTTTGAAAATACATAGCTCAGACAATTCAAATGAAACCATGTGCTTAAAAAAAAAAATAAAGGATTACATCATAGAAAGTGAGAGTTCCCCCATGTTTCCATCCTCCTGCTGCTTATAGTTTCTTGGACAGTATAGGTTTTCTTTTATGTTTTTATTAATGTAAAATAGTGGAGATATATTTGCTGTTATATGCAGAAAAATAATTTAAATAGTTTTTGAAGGATGGACAAATTCAAAGGAGGCAGAAAGGGACTCAAATAATTTTTTTCCTCCATTCCTGCTCCTGTTAACAATCTAAGGGAAAATCTTTCTTTGGAAGGGGCCCAATCTCCTTCTAATCCTGAAGTTGGTCTTTTAGTTCTACACAGGGAAGGGTAGGGCTGGGCAACTCTGGTTGGAGAGGAAGGAGCCTTGTGTTGGGACTGTAGTTCTCACTCTGGTGATAACCAGTGGCGTCCTTGGACAGTCCCTCCCATTTCTCATTTACCACATGAAGATTCTAACAGCCACCTTCTTTCTTGATTATGAGAATCAAGTGAGACTTTCTATAAAGGGTCCAGTCCCTTAAGAGGGACACAGACATTTACATACGTTAGATATCTCCTCTGCCAAATTCTAAGAATAATTTTATCCTCCAATGGAGAAAATAAGAGTATCAAGTACATTCTTCTTTTTTGTTTTTTGAGACAGGATCTCACTATGTGTAGTTCAGGCTGGTCTTGAATTTACTATGTAGGCCAGTATGTCCTTGAATTGTAGCAATCCTGTCCCTGCCTACTGAGTGCTGGGGTTATAGGTGTGTACCACATCTGGCTGCACCACAGATCCTGACTAGAATTGTTTTCTTTGGTACGGTACTGGGCATTAAATCCAGAGAGCACCAAGTTACAGCCCTAGTCTTTCTACATTTTGAGACAAGGTCTCATTAAGTTGCCCAGCCTGGCCTCAACTTGCAGTCCTCTTGCCTCAGCCTTCTAAGTAGCTAGGAATGCAGGTTTGTGCCACTAAACCTGGCTTCCAATTTTCTGTTGATGACTGTATAACTCTGGATTTAAGAAAAGTAAGTCTCGGCTGGGGATTTATCTCAGTGGCACAAGTGCCTGCCTGGCAAGCGCAAGCTCATGAGTTCGATCCCCGGTACAAAAAAAAAAAAAAAAAAAAAAAAAAAAAAAAAAAAAAAAAAAAAAAAAAAAAAAAAAAAAGAAAAGAAAAGAAAAGTAAGTCTCACTGAGACCATAGCACTTTGTTTATGGATCAGTGGGAACTCAGTTTTGAGAACTGTAAGGTTTGTGTTCTGGGTAAGTCCTCCCTACGATGATACTCGGAAGACAATTTGATTAGTACTATCTCAAAGTATTCTCTCATTAATTCACTAAACATTACAAAGTGCCCACTGCTAAAGTTTGGACTTTGAATGTCCTCCAAGGGTTTATGTGCTAAAGGGTTGGTCATCAACCTGTGGTGACTGGGGAAGTGGCAGAATTTTAAGAGGTGGAATCAGTGGAAGGAAGTTATGGTACGGGGAAGTAATGCACCTTTGAGAGGGACCTAAGGATCCCAGCCTCTTCCTACCCCCATTGGTAGCTCCACTGATCCATCCACCCATCTACCTAAGTGCTTTTTGTGGTGCTGGGGCTTGAGCCAGGGCTTTGCACATGTAGGCAAGGGCTCTACCACTGAGCTACATCCCCTCAGCTCTTCCTCTCTGTTTCCCAGCTTCCAGGAAGTGGACAGAGCTTTGCCTCCACATGTTTTGGCCATGATGCAGTGGGCCATCACAGATCCAAAGCAACAGGGTGTAGCAACTATGGATTGATGCCGCTCAGCCAAAATAAACCTTTTCTCCTTTTAAACTGATTATCTATTTTGTTATAGTGATGGAAAGCTGACTAACATACCTACTATAAGTCAGACACTGTGGTAAATGCTTGGCATATAAAATTGGGCATGGTGGGAAAATTGAGACTTATTTATGAATGTTTTTCCTACCAGGGATTGAACTGATGACCTTGCACTTGCCAGGCAAGCGCTTGTTCCGCTGAGCTAAATCCCCAGCCCTGGGAAAATTAAGACTGACAAATGAAGACTACCAGCAGGGGAATAAATGCTGTGACTGGAAAAAGGTGCTGCTTATAACCCTAAACTCCAGAGAGGAGAAGAGAGCTTTAATAAAATCACCATCAAAGAGAACTGAGTGGTACATATGTGTGCAGTAATGGAAACAGAAAGGAGCAAGCAACAAACTAACCCCACTCTCTTGGGTCACTCACAGACACACAGGGATAAAATGGCTTCCTGAGGAGGCAGCAAAGTAGCTACCTGCTCTCCCATTGACATGTTTTGAAATTTTGTTTTATTGTTTTTTCTCTTTGAAATAAAATGGATTTGGAAAAAAAGGTGAAAGTGGAGAGCACTGTTTTAGTTACTGTTTTACAGGGTAAAAAAAAAGTGGCTACCCTAACACCACAAATTTTCCAAAGCCTACCTAGTAGGTTTGTCATGGGAAAAATGAGGTTTAGTTTTGTACATGGGCAGGCAAGAAGACAAAAAAGTTAGAGCTATATTCTAGAAGCCATCAGATTTAACTAATTTGCTAACTTGTCAGCTCAAACATTAGAATTTTTTAGATTCCATTTCTTCCTCATGATCTCTTCTCTTTTATCTAAAAGCAATGTACTGATCCCATCTTCTAAAGACCATTTCCTATATTGAGAGATTAACCACCATCAGAGTTAAGGTGTTTTTCTTTTCCTCCTGCCTTTTTGTTTGCTTGTTTTTTGAGACAGTGTCTTGCTATGTAGTTTAGACTGGCCTTGAACTCACTATGAATCAGGCTGGCCTCCAACTTGCGGCAGTCCTCTTACTTCAGCCTCCCAAAGTGCTGTGATTATAGGTGTGAACTACCCATGCCCAGTTGTCTTTTTAGTTTTTTCTTGTTTTTATTCTCCATATTATTTTTCCCACCTTTTTTCTTTTATCTTCTACTTCTCATTGTTTTTCCTATTATCTTTATTCAATTTTGTAAATATTCTTCTAGTTCCTAGCAGGATTTTTGTCTCACGTCTCTTTCCTCCTCATCTCCTATAGTTTAAATTTTCTTCTTGCTTTCTCCCATTCCCAATCCCCTATATATTTAATTGTATAGCCATTAAGATTTATTAATTCTTAAATAGTTAATGCCATACAATTACAGTTTAATTCTTTTCTACTGTTAGTGGAGATAGAGTTGTTGCATTTATTACTTATTTGCTGTATGTCACTATCTGGGTTGTCTTAGTGTTTACACTATAATTGTGGATTTCTTTTCTATGGATAAGGATGGTACATTATTGATTCTTTTGTTATGTCAACATCCAGTTTGTCTTGGACAATACTACTGTAGCAGACCTGGTTGATACTGCTAGGGTCACATGATTATTGTTATTAATGGGTTTTCTCTGTATGCCAATACCTGGATTACTTTTGTGACATTAACAATACTGCAGTCCATTCCCAGAGAACTGGGAGTTAGGCTAACAGTACTGTATCTTCTTCTCCCAAATTAAGAGCTATTTGGATATTGGGCCAGAGGCAGAGGACCATGGTTAGCTATGTTCAAAGTGCATCACCGAAAAGAAGACTAACTAAAGTGGTCTCCATAGAGACAATAGTCTTTCACATAAGTACCCATAAATCTCAGCACAAAAAATGAACAAACATTAGAAGCATGAGAAGCCCAGCACTTGGGAGGCTAAGGTAAAAGGATCGCTGAGTTCGAGGCCAGCGTGGGCTACAAAGTGAGTTGAAGGCCAGCTTGAACTACACAGCAAGACCCTGTTTCAAGAAGACCCAAACAAACAAACAAATAAATATGAGGAGACAAGCTAACAAAATGCCTCACAAAACTCCCAACTCCCCCAAAGTAAATCCAAGGGAGATTAAGGCAGGAGAATAGCAAAAGCCCTAGACTCAAATTATTACAAAGGATAACAGAGAAAATTAAAAATAGATCAAAGAGGTGCTTGGTAGGATCACAGAAACCATAAAATAATGGAAGCAATACACAAAATCATCAGGGAGCTTTCAAAAGATACTAACAAAAGCTAGCTGAGTTAAACGAATAATACAAAACATGAATGACTAGTTTAGCAAAGAATTAGAGTCTGTGAAGAGGTCAATCAGAAGTCTGGGAGATTAAAAATTATATTGGAAGTTTGGATAGCAGAAGTGATGAATGTGAGGGCAGAATTTCAAAATTAGAAGATAACAATGTTTTCAAAGATCAGCTACCCAAAAATACCTTAAAAAAAACAACAGAATGTGGAAAATGGATCCAATGGCTGCTAGATGATGCAAAGACTAAGGTTAACTGGAATAAGTGAAAAATCAGAAGTCAGCCGAAATGAATAAAAAAAACCCAGTTTACAGAAATACTAGTGGAAAACATTCCAAATACAGGGGAAAAATAAACATATACATAAACAAAGCATACCAAAAATAGCCATGACCAAAAGAAAACCTCTGCATGTCAGACCATAAAATCAGAAGTCCAATACAGGGACAAAGTCTTAAAAGCTGTTAGAGAAGAGCAATGAATCACTTACAAAGGTAAATCCATTAGTTATAGCAGACTTCCATACACAAACCTTATATGCCAGGAGGACTTGGAGTGAAGTGTTTCACGCTCCAAAAGATAATTTCCAACACAGACTTAAGTATTCTGCAAAGCTTTTCTTCAAAATTGATTAACAAATAAAGTATTACCATGATAAAGAATACCTCAACAAATTCTTGACCACTAAACCCACATTACAAAAAAAAATTCTTGAAGATATTCTGGACAACGAAGCCAACAAAGGCAGGAGGTCATACAGGATGAACATATTAAGCCAAGGTGAGCAGTTAAACAGAAGGGAAAAAAAATAAGGAAACCTGTAACAGGAAAATAATGCAATAACATTAATAAGTCAGTATCTTTCAGTAATAATTCAATGTGAATGGTCTCAATTCCCCAATTGAAAGACACAGATCGGCAGCATGGATCAAGAAACAAAAAACCAATGATATGTAGTATACAAGAAACATGTTTAATTAAAAAAGAAATTTACAGATTAAAAATCAAAGGATAGAGCCAGGAGTGGTGGTGCACACCTGTAATCCCAGCCCTGGAGGCAGGAGGATTATCTTGAGTTCAAAGACAGCCTGGGTTTCGTAGTGAATTCAAGGCCAGCATGAACTATACAGTAAGACTGTCTCAAAAATCAAAAACAAACAAACAAATGAACAGCAACAACAACAACAACAACAAAAATTCAAAGGATGGAAAACAATATTCCATGTAATGAGAAGCCAGAAAAAATTATGACTAGCTATCCTAATTTCAGACAAAGTGGATTTCAAGCCAAAACTGATCAGATTAGACAAAGAAGGTCACTACATACTGGTTAACAATTGAGCAGGAAGAGCTAATTACTATAAATATATATGCCACCAAACACTGGCATGCTCAACATCATAAAACAAACTCTAAAGCACATAAAAAAAAATCAGATAAACAACAACAAAGCTATAATGGGTGATCTTGTTACCAAAAAAATTGAACAAAGAAATACCAGAGTTGAACTAAACCTTTGAACAAATAGACTCAATATATACCTATTGACTGTTATACCCAACAGAACATGAATTCATCTCAATAGCACAGGGAACTTTCTGCAAAATAGACCACATAAAGCACATTTAAGTAAACTCAAAAGAATAGAAATTATCCCATGTATAATATCAGATCATAAAGCAGTGAAACCAGAAATCAGTGGCAAAAGAAACCACAGAAACTATGCAAACACATAGATATTAAGCAATAACTTCTTCAAAAATCAGTGGATCACAGAAGACATCAAGGAAGAAATAAGTTCCTAGAATTAAATGAAAATGGCAATACAACATACTGGAACCTAAGAGACACAGTGAAAGTAGTCTTAAGAAGAAAGTTTGTATCTGTGAATGCCCACATCAGAAAAACAGAGCAAGCTCAAATAAATAACATTAATGATGCACTTCAAGGTCTTAAAAAAACAAGAACAATTTCAATCTAAAACTACTACAGTCAGGGATTTAGCTCAGTAGCTCAAGCGCCTGCCTGGTAAGCACAAGGTCGAGACTTTGAATTCTGGAATAAAAACAAAAAAATACCACCACTACCACCACAACCACCACAAAAAAACTAGTACAAAGACATGGTGGAACATGCCTGTAATCCTAGCACTCAGGTTGCTGAGGCAGGAGAATCACTGTGAGATTGAGGCCAGCCTGCACAATACATAGTGAGATCCTGTCTCAAAAACAATAACAACAAAACAAAACAACAACAACAAAAACTAAAAACAATTTCATTGTCTGATACTGGATTATTCAGGATTTTTATATCTTCTTGGTCACCTTTGGTAGTTCATATGTATCTAGGAATCTATTCTGAATTCTCCATTTCATTAGAGTGTATGTTCTCAAGGTTGTTACCAATGATCTAGATTTCAGCAGAATCCATTGTAACATTTTTTCTTTTTTTGAGATGGTTTTTTTCAGGCAACAAAATTGTTTTTTTATGTTTTTTTGAGGCAGAGTCTCGTTATGTAGTGTAGACTGGCCTTGAATTCATGGCAAGCCTCCCAAGTGCTGAGAGTATCATGGGTGTGCCACCATGCCCGTCCCTCAGGCAATGAAACTGAAGAAATAAAAACAAACAAAAACAAAAACACTCACAAATTAAGAAAATCCCAGATCCCAATGTATTAATTACCAAATTTTACAAGAACTTTAGAGAAGATACTCTTCAAATTCTTTAATCAAATCAGGAAGGAGTACTCCCAAAGTCATTCCTGGAAACTAGCATTACCCTGATTTCAAAATGAGAAAAGGACCCAACCAAAAAAGAGAATTATAGGCTAATTTCTTTAATGAACACAGATACAAAAATTTTCAGTAAGATACTGGAAAAAAGAATGCAACAAATCATAAGAAAGATATATATCTGAGCAACAAAAGCAAAGCAGGAGGTATCTCAATTCCTGATTTGAAATTATACTACAAAGCTACAGTGATAAAATCAGCATGGCACTGGCAAAAAAAAAAAAACCCACCAAAAAACCCCCTGAGGATCAATGGAACAGATTAGAAGATGCAAACACAACTACAAAGACACTTAGCACCTTATCTTTGACAAAGGGGATAAACATGTTCACTGGAAGAAAGATAGTCTCTTTAATAAATGGTGCTGGAAAAATTGGCTTGGCACATGCCAAAGACTGAAACTAGACCCATGTCTATCACCATGCACTACAGTAAAAATGGATCAAAGATCTAAATATTAAAATAGAAACACTAAATCTACTGGAAGACAAGGTAGGTAGGAATCTTGAAGACACTGGGGTAGGCCAAGAGTTCATGAACAAAACAAAACCTGCACAGGAAAAACTTCAAAGAATCAACAACTGCAATCTTGTTTTATTAAACAGTTTTTGCACTTCAAAAGAAATCACCAACATGGTGAAACGAAAACCCACAGAATGGGAGAGAATTTTAGCCAGCTGTCCCTCAGACAAATGACTTATATCTAGAACATAGAAAGAATTGAAAAACATCAGGTCCTTGAAATACTAACAGAGAGAAACACAGAGTAGATCAGGAGATAGGGTCCATTGAGCTGCTCTAGATAGGGAGGCAGTGGGACCCAAAACAAGCAGTGCACCCCATGGGAGTGAAAGGGGAGGAATTGTCTAAAAAAGGGAGGCAGAGGATACTGTTAATGGGGTAACAAGATTTAAAATTTACATTATTCTCACCACTCTGCTTGGATGGATTATGTGCTGTTCCAGTTTGTCTACTTAC
>PVJX010014621.1:0-44499 GCA_004027295.1 Dolichotis patagonum | reverse complement strand
AAAAATATGCAATATAACAACCACTGTTAAATTTCTTTCATCTTGTTGTAAAAACCTATATTGACATTGTCTTGAGTTTCTTGTTGCTGTTTATGCCTTTTGCTTTTTGTTCTTTTCTGACTTTTCTCTTTTTTAAATAAAAAAAGTTAATATCTTTGGTCCAATAATTTCCCTTTTAGGAATCTTTCCTAAAGGAGAAATCAGTGTTCGAAGCAAAGAATTAGGTACATGGAGGTTCCTTATAGCATTATTCATGATGATATAAATTTTAAGGGAACCCAAGCAACCAACAATTGCAAGACGGTTAAGTGAATCATAGTACTGTCATACTTTAGCATATGACATTTGCAAATATTATTTTAATGATATAAATAATTGCTGAAAACGTAAAAGTGGAAGGGCAGAACATGAAATTGCAGACTTAAAATAACTGCAATTATGCAAAAAATAAGAATATACAAGAGAGTAAAAAGCCTGAAAGGAACATGGTAAATCAAAATGCTGACAGTGATTATCTCTAGGACATAAAGTTATGAATGATTCTTATTTTTCTGTATACTTTTTACATTGTCAAGACTTCCTATGATGAGGATCATGTGATGGTATTACAGTAGATACAATGAACATTTAAAAACAATTTCTATAACAAAGTCTATCACAATGCCAGGAAGTGACATTGCAGAATAGCAAAGACTTTCTTGTCCATATTTGGGTAGAAAAGTATATTTGAAATGTGAGATAGTATACTTGAGGGAGAAGAAGCAATAAAGTCTTAATTAGTTACAATTTTCATGTCATTCTCAGCATAAAAGTGTATAAATAATAATTTGTTGTTCTCCAGCAGTTTACATATAAGTCCTTTAAATCAAAGGAAGTATTTTTTTCTTTCAGTGCCTGTATTAATCAGGTTCATGTTACTATAATGAAAAATCTGGGACAGGCTATTCATAAATAAAAGGTTTATTTAGCTCAATTTTGGGAGCTGATGTCCAAGTTCAGCAAGCTGCATCCAAATGTAATGGAGTGTCTGGCAAACCCTTCTGAGGATTTCAGAATAGTGGAGATCATGTCTTAGTATATTGGCAAGTACAGAGGGGTCTGTATCATCTCTTTTATGACCTAGGGTTTGGCTTCTTGGGGCTTTGTTGACAGGTTGAGAGGGGGAAGCAAAGAAATGGGAAAGTGAAACAGACTGACTGAGGAAGAGAGTAATTCTCACAATCCCTTTGAGTGCACAACCTCAGTAACCCATGGACTCCCCACTGGTCTCTACCTGTTACCGATCTGTTATGGTTTGTGCCTGGATGGTCCCCTAAAGCCTCATTCAGTTATGGGGGAATGGACTTTTTGGAAACATAAATCTAATGTTTGTTTTTGATTCGCAATGCAATGGTGGGATTAAAGATGCTAGGATTAAGGATGAATGATTGTTGGATCAATCTACTGATTGTACTGGCTCCACACTAATCCCAGCATTCTAGATAAATTAAAAGCGGTAGAAAATAGCTTGTTTCCTCTTTTTATTCTTGTTGATTTGCTGTCTTCTGCTGCCTGAACTGTTGCCCCTCTGCCATGCCACCCTGCCTTGGAGCAGCTGAGTATGGATTGAAACCACTACAAACTGTGAACCAAATAAAGCTTTCCTTTCTTAACTTTGAGTGTTTGACTGTATTTTGTTTCAGCAATGAGAATAGCACCTAAGACAATGTCCAAAGCACCTTCCTATACCATTACCCTGAGAACCAAGCTTTAATATTAAAAAGACACTCACCTACCCAACAGCAATGTCCCCCAGGTCCAACATAGGCTTGACAACCCCATGAAAAATACAGAAGATTGAAATACAGGTAAGAAAACAAAAGCAGAAGAGAAAAAAAAGGTGCTGATGCATGGCACAATGAAGGCATACAGAAGCATGAGAGATTAAACCAAAAAGAAATGGAAATAGTGAAAAGGAAAAGGATGTACAGGAGAAAAAATAGAAAGACTTGTGCTGATATCATACTTTGATGATGCATTCCAGCTTGATACTCTAAAGGCCTTGAACTAAATCCAATCTGGAGCTGACGCAAAAAAAGCACCATCTCACTGGTTCTGCAACTGCCCCAGATGATTCCTGAGAAGACAGTCCTGACACTGCAGGCGCCCTTGACCCAGCAGTCAGGTCTGCCCATGGCTAGATCACGGCCAGCACAGTGATTCATCAGCTGTGGGATAATTTGGAAAAACACAGATATCAAAGGCTTATGTGGTTCACTTGCAGTATCTGACCCTAGTGGACCCCACATCAGTTAACACAGGTAGAAGGATCAGACATGGGTAGTTGGAAGAGTATAGATGATAAAGCTGGGGCTGAAGGGGAGAAACCCAGGTCACCCTCACTGGCAACCTCAACTTCTCTATTTCCCTTTGTGCAAAGAAGTCATAGTTTTACTTAGAAAGGAGATGCCATGGTTTGAATATCCCTCTAAAAATTGTGTTGAAATTTGTCATTGTGACGGTATTAAGTGATTGTTGGGTCATGGGTTGGGGCTGTCCTCATGAATGGATTAATGTCATTATCATGGGAGTGGGATAGTTATTATAGGAATTTCCTGTTAAAAAGGATCAGTTTGGTTCCCATTTTCTTCTTTTATTGCTTGCCCTTCCACCATGTGATGATGTAGCATGCAGTCTCTGATCAGATGCTAGGATCTTGTGTTTCAATATCCCACCTTTCAGAATCATGATCCAAACAAACTTTATTTGTTTATAAATTATGCAGTCTCTGGCATTCTGTTACAGCAGCAGAAAGTAGACTGAGGAAGGGAAAATAATATGGAGCAAAAAAATGGGGTTGTCAGTCAAATAGACTTGATATTATCCTTCTCTGCTTTAACACCTCTACTTCCTCAACATGGTCCTCAACCATCCCCTGCCTACTGAGTGACCCACCCTACTCTGTGTGCCTTATGTGTCCCTTCACTAGCTCCCACCATTCATGCTGACCTTGAAGGACACATTGCCTGGGCAAATAGCCCCGAGATGAGCCTGGCACTCTTCTTCCTCCTTTCTGGTGCTTTACAGAAGGTCATGACCATGAGATACCAGATCAGGATGGTAGGCATCTCCTCTTTTTTACCAGGGTAAAGGACAAAAAAGTCATTCCAGAGCACAAAGAAAGCTCCAGAAGAGGACTCAAATTTCCAGATGTTAAGTTTTTGAGGAAACTTCATAAACTGTCAAAGGACAACACTAAAATGATCAATATTAGAAACAAAGCTCAAGTCAGTCTTATGGACACTCCAGTAAGTGAGTACATCCCAACTTCAGGGTGTCAGGGGGCTGCTGTCACCACATGGGACACCTGATAAAACCTCATAGGTCATGCTTTACTACTGAGAATTAGTCCATATGCCCAGTCAGAGGTTTAGAAATGCATTTTTCATTATTCTCCTTTGGAAATGTTGGCCTGCCTTCCCACAGTCATGGCTAGTGGTAATGACAGTAATCTGTTCCTGCCAAGTGTCATGCCCAGCCCCTTGTATAGTACAATCCAACACAAGAGTCAAGCCATGGAGCTGAGGAACTCAGTCTTCCTCAGATTCCATTTCCTAATTTGGCCTGATAATATGAGGGTTACAATGTAGGAACTCAGAAATGGTTGATACTGCTGGTGATGATATGCTATCTTAATTGCTGAAGGGTACAACATGAGTAAGATATTTCTTTCTTTTAAAATCTGTAATCCAAAAGCAGATAAGATAGATGCACAGTATTATACAAAATGTTATTATAACAAGTTATAAATTTATGTGTAAATTCAGAAGACTTAGTTCTCTTGAATTTTCACTGAATACAACCCCGGATCCCTGAGCACCTGCTGTCCTGGCCTGTAGACATCTTCTTCGCTCCAGCAGCTTCTGGCCGAGCTGCCTATTCTGTGAGGGCCTGGTCATGAGGAGATGGCAGTGGTGATCAACTTACGAGATCACCAAGTGTGGATCCAAGATATTTAATTCTTAATGTGATTTTTTTAAAAAAATGGGACTGCCTAAGCCTATCAAGGTTGTTCAGTATAATATCAATACAGAAGAGTTATATTCTTACCTAAAGCAATTCATTCATATACTATATTTCAGGCATCTGTTGGTGAATCCCAGACACTGCCAAATTGTGGTTATCCAAGGGTGTCAGTCAGACACTGCCAAATTGTGGTTATCCAAGGGTGTCAGTCAGACACCCTTCCCACTTCAAAGAAACTCTCACTCGAGTTATTTTCAAATATTTTGGAAATGTCTTGCTAGTTCCCAGTCACCTCATGGGTCTTGGAATTGAATTTGCTGTGATCCTGGATTGTGGATATGGGGAAAGCCTGATGTTACCTATATAAGAAGGAATGCAACTACTAAATTGCAAGCAGGGGCTCTCTTCTTCAGAGGACCAGCTCTGCATAGAGGTAAAAACTCACCTGTTGAAACAATGTACTGTGGACATTAACACTGCCGAAGAACAGAGCCTTCCCTCAGTGATGGGTTCAGTTCCAGAAGGTATCTTAGAGCACATTAAAGTGAACACATGCTTTGTGATCCAAAGTATGGACTCAAAATTCAAGGAGCAAAATTTAATACCGATGAGGATGATGAACTGGTTCCTTGTCACCACTAAGTGTCAACTATCCATTACACAGGGAAAAGATTTTACTTGTCCTGAGATCAGTGAGTGATTCAGTTGTGGAAATTCTTTTTGAACAAGAAAATGAAGAGAAATACGTCACCATGTTAATACTGGATTCCCTTCTGTAGTCCCCAAGAAACAACTTGCAGAGAACTGGGTAGTCATAGGTGGTGCCTCTATATTGTCAGGTGTTCTCCTCAGGTTGTTTGCAGAAATAAGATATTTGGTAGCAAAATGAAAATACCAAAAAGTACTTGGCACCAAGAAATTCCAATTAGCAAAGGCTAATTGTGTGGCCTGGTTGAGAGGGGCTATTTTTGGAGCACTGCAACTTATACTTGGGAGCCATTCAGTTTCAAAGGGATATTATAATCAGACAGGCCATATCCGTTATTGGTGCCCTCTCAATAATTCACCTTTGAAAATGATGTTCGATGTCAGAAAAGTTCAGCATCCTCTGAGGTAGAGAGCATTGTCCACTGAGAAATGAAACTTTGGTTAAATGTAACTTTGTTTCACATCAAATACTTATTAGTAAACTGTACAAAGTATGTAGAGTGCTTTATTATAGACAACTTTAGTGGAAGTAGAAACATCTCTATATTTATTCATATTAACATTAAATTCTTTCGACTTCTCTCATATAGTAATATATTTATATCAATAAAATAAAGTTAAAAAGGTTTTTAAAAAAATACAACCCTGGAGATTGGGTCGTGGAGCAGAGTGGGGAAGGAATCAGCAGGAAAGGCTTCCTGGCAGATGGGAGGTTCAGCAGACAGCAGGGGTATGACGTGGGGGCCAAGTATTCAGACAGAAGGAGGCAGAAGCAAAGACCACAGGCAGGAAGACAAAGCCTTTGGAGAAACACAAGCCATGGAGTTCAACTGTGGGAGAGCTGAGATGAACTCAGAAGGGCAGTCTAGACAGGTTATGGATGGCCCAAATGCCATGCTGAGAAGTTTGTGCTTAATTCAGTGGTCAACTGGGAGTCATTGGAGGTTTTCTTTACTGCTGTGTCAGACTAAATTAAGCATAAACAGTACTTTATGGCTGAGAAGGGAAGACCCAGAAATAGCTCTTGCCTCAGAAACAAGCATAAGGCAAGGTAATGAGAAAGAGAGCTCTGATCAAAGCAGAGAGGTTAATTAAACTTCTAATTATTGTGAAAGGCCATTAAAGCCCTAGGTTACTAGAGATAACTGCTGTAGAGTTCTTAAAAGCATAATACTTCCCTCAATTTTGGATAGGTGCAACAGAGGTGGATGTGTGTGTGTGTGTGTGTGTGTGTGTGTATTAGGAAAAATGTTCAAGGTACCTAATCAATGATAGACATGCACACATGTGTGTTTTCTATCACTCTACTTGCCAGTGCCCAAACACCCATGTATTTATGTAGGGTGCTGCATGATGGCACCCTACATAAAATTCCTACATAAATGAATTTACACGGTAAGCGATGGGTTTTGAACTTTGCCCATGGGGCAATGGGCATTCATGGGGAATGTGCTAAGATGACTCAACTTGCTCCATATTGCTAAGGTTTCCCATGAATGGTTAAACTGTATTCTATCATAAGGCATTCCATAGTCATTTGAATAATTGGCCACCTACTAATAGATCATTTTGCCAGTGACCAATAGGATCATCACACAGCTGTCTGTGGATATCATTGGTGAAACTGGCCCTGTCTCATCAGAACCTTGTGCTACCACTGTACACACAGTGTACAGTGATGGTAGCTATGGAAGCAGGGTGATGCTACTATGTTAACACTGTGAATTACTTTGTGGTTTACAAAATAGTTGCACACTTTCTGGTTCATTGAAATACAAGTTATATTCCTTTCAGCAGCTGAGAAAACTGAGGCTCAGAAAAATTATGAAATATTCTCAAATACCCATGCTAGCTAGTGTCTGGAAGGACAAGAATTCAGGCTGTCAATCTTCTAGCTCAGTGTTCTCTCAGTTGTGCAAAAATATATTTACTGGCACTTCACATTGTACCTGTAGGTATAAAATATGATCACTGTCACCATGAGCTAAATTCCTGAAGCCTGGCTAGTAGGAGAAAATGAATAAGGAAATAACAAAGTTTAACAACAACAACAGAAAAGGCACGCCACAGTTTCTGGTAATGGTGAGAGTTTACAGGAGGCTTCTTAGAGGTACAGTTCTTTTTGCTGTAATAGAAACACAAATTTTACAAAGCTTAGACAAATCAGAACTCATTTCTCTCATGTGTTTAAGGCTAACAAGACAGCTCTGTGGAACTGCGATTTCTTCCCTGCTTACCATTCTACCATCTTAGAACATAGATGGATAGATGATAGATAGATAGATAGATAGATAGACAGATATTTCTAATAGTCCACATCCTGTTCACAGAAAGGAGCAAGGCAAGAGGCTGCCAGTTTCTTTAATGATATGAGTATTAAATTACATCAAGTTTCTCATTAATAAACTTGCTCATGTCACCACCTTTGCTATAAGACAAACTGGAACAGTCTTTGTTCTGGGCAGCCATATTCCTAGCAAAAGTTCTATTTCCGTAGAAAGAAGAGAGACTAGATATTAGTGAATAACTTACAGGAGGCTTGCTTGGGCCATGAGGAGTTGGATAGGCATGGCCTATCCACTACAGCAATACAGTACCAAGTGGAGAAACGGGGACATTGTAAGCAGCCTGGAGTATACAAACAAGACTTTGGAAGTTCACTCTTGGCACATGTCCATGTTCTGAGGGAAATAAACTCACCAGGAATGGCAGCTGAGGAAACAGAATACATCAGATGTGCTCACTAGAGCCAGATATATGATGAACTTTGGGAGTCAAACTGACTGGCTTAGATTTGAGGTATTTAAATTCTTTGGAGAAAGTATTTCAGGAAAATGTGTAAGTCTCAGCTATTTCTCTCCTTGGTATCTTCCCGAAAGAATTAAAAGCATCATACCACAGCAATAAATGCACCCTCATATTTATAGCAGCACAGTTTTTAATAGCTAAATCTTGAAAACAGCTCAAATGTCCATCCACTCAAGACTGGATAAGAAAAATATATATATTTTTTATACATGGAGTACTAGTCTTTCATAAAGAAGAACAAGCTGGAGACATTTCTGAGTAAATGGATATACCTTGAGGCCATACTCTTAAATGAAATGAATCAGACACTCATGTAAATACAGTATTACTTTTCTGATGTAAGAAACTGAAAGTGTAAATAAGGACCGAAATGTAGAATAGGTCTTGTGAAATGGTAAGAGAGTGTCCAAATGGAAAGGGGAATGGGGAGGGGCATGGATAATGAGAAAAAAAGGGAAAATGGAAGCAAAGCTATTACAACTAGGGAGGGGAAGAGGGCTTGAAGGAAGGGTATGGGAATGGGAGGGGAAAAAAGAATCAAGTTATATCATGTACAGATACAAATTCCCTATAATGAATGCAATCATTTTGTATACATAAAATGTATCAATAAACTTAATTTTTTTAAAAAAGAAAACTTAGGTCAGAACTACACAGGCTGAATCAGATGGGTTAGAGATGGGGGCCAAAAGGCACTTTAGGAGACTCCAAGATCTACCCATAGTCGATAAAGGCTGTGCCTAGAGCAGAAGCCTGGGTTTGAGACAAGAGCTAGTGTAAGACATGTTTCATGGGAGAACATGGGCTTGTTGTGTGAAGGAGTGGCTTGGGAGGCTGCCTTCCTTACGTGTATTCTCGTGGTGTACCTCATGAAGCCTTCCACCCTTCCTACCAGTGCTGGGAATGCATGATATCAGAACTATTCTCTATAACAAACATTTGTTAACCATAAGCTTCCTATAGCCTGGCATAGAGCAGAAGCTGAAACAAATATTTGTTGAATGAATGAATGAATGAATGAATGAGTGAATAAACAATAAGATTTAGACACACTAGGCACTAAAGGGGTCATTAAAATGTGGGAAAATGCAGCTATCGCATGTTCAGAAATGCACCCAGAAAAGAAATTTACAAGAAGAGTTTTCTGCAAACTGCCCTAGCAACTGATGCATTTTTTGACACTGTAAAGACGAACATTAAAATGTTCTCTGAGCCAAATTGTTATATATATGATGCAGACACCAGGTAAGCCTAGTTGTAGGGATTCTCATCCTTGTTTCCATTCTTTTAAGTGCCCAAATTTCCATGTGTTTGTTTCAGTGCAGTCATTATTTCTACCTCTTTCATTAAAAACTTCAACTTTCATTCCATAATGAATCAAAAGGAGTTTGCCTTGACGATCACTCACCTTTCTTCTCAACAAGTCCCCTGAAGAGCTTCAAGTGCTCCGGGGAGATGAAAGGCCACAGCACACTCATTGTCAGCACCTCTACTGACACACACATGCTGAGAGGCTCACCTGAGAAGAAAAGCAATGAAACATTTCCTCGCCACCCCCTTTCCTCCCAGCTCCTGCAGCCACTCACACTGTGCAGTGACCGCTCGGTGCATTTGCATACACAAGATGCAATTCTGTACATGAGAAAGGCTGCTTTTCCAATAGGCTCAGGAATTTATTTTTCTCATAAGCATGATGTTTCATGGTTGGGTGCCAGGCTCATCAAATTTGTTCTGTGTCACTTAGCTTGGACAGTAGCATGTTAAGGAATCAGCTGTTCACAAGTAACAGTTGTTACTTCACAAATTTTTGGATGGTCTGTTCTGGAGTTCTATTCTAGAGTCTAGCAGAAGATATGAAATCCCATCAAAATCACAAGTAGACCCAAGGCTCTGAATCCAAGATTCTAAAAACAAAAGCACTAAGGTAAAAAGCCCAAACTAAAACACAGTATTATATTTCTATAACATAATAGTAGATATTATATTACAGCTGTTATATGAGCACAAGCAAAAACTATGTATTTACTAAAATAAGTAAACCAGGACAAATCTATATCAAAATATATCTCTGAACCAAATCAGTATTTACTCTATTTAAATATCCAAAGATTTGAAAAATGGACCCATGTTATAAATATTGCTAAAATTTCCTAGAGTAATGGTAGCACTTTTAACTACCACTTGAATTTGGAGGTAAAAATTTTAAGACACCATCTTCATTATTATGAAGACATTTACTTGGCAATTAGTAGAGTAGATCCTAAATGCATAACTTTGTTGAGTCTTCATAAGCATCAAGTAGCCTTATTCCCATATTGTAGATGAAGAAATGCTAGGAAGGGATGGAGGGAGGTAGGCTACAATGGGAGCTGGTGAAAGAGGAACTAGAAACTATTCTCAAAATCTAAATGGTTTAGTTTAGCAATACAGTGATCTGGCTTACTTAGAACCAAAAACACCATTTCTCTCCCCTTGTTGGTTGGGTAGTTTGAGAATAAAAAGAAAGACATAGACATCAAGGACAGGAGCCTATTGGCACGTGTTTCCTATCTTTGTTATTTTCGCTTCTGACTATGGTTCCAACTTTTGGGATTCTATTGCAAACATTATCCAGGACGCTATGCTGCTTCCTAAAATTCTCTATCAAAGTGCATTTTTATTCCTGACCGGCAGGGAAGGTGGAAAACACTGTTTTTTTCTGAGACTGACCATAAGATTCTAGACATTTTAGACAGGAAATGGTGCCTGGGGAAGAGACATTTTCTAAAACTCACAGTCCTTATCAATGATAGTGGGTACTTTGTGATATATTGTCTTAGATACTTTTATCTCATTGGTGAGATAAAATACCTGACACATTAAAGAGGAAAGGTTTATTTAGCTCATAGTTTATGCATGTTTCATTCCATAATCAACAGGCTCTAAGACAGAGTGGCACATGGCAGAGGAGCAACTGTTCATGAAAGCAGGAGATGGCAAAAGCAGCAAATGAGGAGGAGGGGGAAAGAATCCTTTCTCTGTCCCTTTTATTCAGCAATTAACCACTCTGAATCCCAGCACCCTTAATCTCAACATTAAACCATGAATCAATCACAAACTCTAGATCCAGCTATCTCTGAAAAAGCACCATCAAAACACTCATGAGGCTTTGGGGGGATTTCTAGTCACAAACCATAACATACATATTTTAAAAGATTTTAATTTTCAGTTTGGTTCTGACTTATTTAAAATGAAAAGATGAGGTATATGTGGGCTGGTAGGAGAGTGAAACAAGAATATATCTGCCTTTATCCTTTTGCCTTGTGAGACTTATTTTTTCATAGTTATTTTTGCATATTGATCTTACACTGGAAAGTTCTAGAAGCTTTTGGAGACTGGTGGACCAATCAACATTAAAACAAATAATATGTGAACTTAAAGCAACTGGAATCCAGGTCTAAAAAACTTAAAAACTGATTTGGCCTCTTGATCACGTAATGAAATCAAGAAAGGAGAATTAATTTTCTAGAAATGAAATTAATGAGATAACTAATGTCCTTGAAAGTATTTTTTACTTTTTTATTTAGAGAAAAAAATCAAAACAGAAAAAGGGGTAGAAATAAAACAGAATTTCAAAAGAAAAAAACAAAATGGTAAGAAATCACTAGTTGATAAATTATATGTTGTTATCTTAGAAGTCACAAAATCAAAGCATAAAAAGTGGACAGTCAAACAATGACAGTACAAACCATTCTGTCTGATGAATTAACAAAAACTTAGTAGTGTGGTTATCAATCCTGCACACTTAAACATACATACAGTTATATCCTTTGGAGCACTTTCCCTTTCATTATTAAAATATCTATTACACACTTCGGATCTTATTACTCTTTCAGGTTTTATTATTACTTTTTAATGCACTAAACTAAAGTCAAAATGGATCAAAGATGTAAATATTAAAACATAAACACTAAATCTACTGGAAGACAAGATAGATAGAAATCTTGAAGGCATAGGGGTAGGCAGAGAGTTCATGAACAAAAACCAAACTGCATGGGAAATGTTTCAAAGAATCAACAACTGGGATTTACTCTTATTAAAAAGTTTTTACACTTCAAAAGAAATCACCAACAAAGTGAAACAAAAACCCACAGAATGAGAAAGAATTTTCAACAGCAATCCCTCAGACAAAGGACTTATATCCAGAACATAAAAAGAATTGAAAAACATCAAGCCGCCCAAGTTCAAAGACCCTCTCCAAAAATGGGCATCTGAGATGAACACACATTTCTCAGATGAAGATACATAAATGGCAAATAAATTCTTGAAAGTATTGAGAAATTTGCAATATATAGAGACTGACACTGATTTAGTGATAATTCATAGAATACTGAGCACAAACACACATATACAAAGTCCAAGTTAAGTATTAATTGTAGAAAAATAGAAAAATTATTCAGCAAAAGAATATACAATCATCCCTTGGTAATTTCTGATAATTGATTCAAGGATTTCCCTTGGATTTTTGTATCCTCAAGTACCTTTATAAAATGGCACAATATTTGCATATAATCTATACACAACCTCCCATATACTTCAAATCATCTAGATTATTTATAGTACCTATTATAGTGTAAATGCTATGTAAGCAGTTGCTATACTGGCTTGTTTAGAGAATAAAGATAAGAAAAACTCTGTATAAGTTCAGTAGAGCTGCAGTCATGTTTTTAATATTTTTGATCCCCAATTGGTTGAATCCACGGATACAGAACGCATGGATATGGAGAATCAACCATAATCATTGTTTACTATGTGATTCAATTTGTAAAGCACATAAAAATCCATAAAATGCAAACAATAACTATTGTATCAATCAAAATTAAAATGTAACCATACTGCTACAATGAGAGGAAATGTGTGAGAATGTGGCAGCAGCGGTCAGTGGTGGTGGTGGGGGGGTGCATGTGTATGTTGGGTATACGTGTATGTTGTGTATATGTGTATGTGTTGGGAGCAAAAGACTCAATGAAACCATGTCCTTACTTTATCGAGTAAGATGTCATGATAAACTAAGTAGCAATACAAGTAAGGTACATAAAGACATGGACATTAATACGCAAAGACTCACAGAGTTAAAAATGGCTACCCCTGAGGAAAAGAAACTTTGAAAACAGTGGGAATGATGTTTTCCTAACAAACCTCAGAAAATTGTCTGAATTTTAAAATTATGTGTATGTGTAACTTTGATAGAAGAAACCACTGTTTTAAAAGTCATGCACTCGTGATGGTGGTATATACTGTCTTAGCACTCAGTAAATGTGAACCATTCTTCTTAATCCGGGGCATGTTAATATCTTTAAACAGGGCAATAACAAGAGCCTCTATTGCTCTAAGGGTGACAAGCTCAGGGCAGGTGTCATGGGAGAAGGAGCCTGCTCAGACTTGAGGTAGGCCTCAGGAATTTTCCTGAGGACAGAAGGTTATTTTGGAGTCCAAACTCAGTAACTATATCTACTCTTCACCAACCACTAATCCAAGCACTGTGACAAGATAGGAAATAGAAGGTGATATTTACTCTCAGAGAACATCTACATAGTCCTGGAGTTTACCCAGTTCCAAGATCAAATGTCTCATACCAGGGACAGACCAAATGAGAACAGAGTCCAAGGAAGCCACAAATAGAAGAAATATTTAAATGAGGTGATGCTGGGAACCCTGCATTTCCTGACTTTGAAACACCACACAAGCAAATCAGGCAACTCCAGCAGAAGCACTCTATTCTCCAGGGCTTCAGTCATTTCTGGCATCGTCCTAGCCCCATCCTATGTCATCATTTAGGAATAGTTAATTCATCCTATTCTTCACATTTTGTAAAATATCCAATTGTGTTAAGTATGAAACCCATGCCACATATGCTATAACCTCTGGCCAGTTTTTCCTTTTCCCAAGAAAGTCACAGACATCCGCTTCCAGGGCAAAGATTGTATGACCTTTGGGCAAAGCAAGCATTTCAGAAACTGCTCGTGATTCTCCATCAGCACTTTCATTATGCAGTTGATGGTAATCTAAATCTTCCAAGAATAATAATCTTCCAAGATATGAGCAAATAGGCAAAGTGTGTGAGGGAGGAGTTACAGAAGTTATTAAAAATCATGACAATTGAGAGGTGCACCACAGTTGCTCTAACGTCATTTGGGTCGTAGATATCACAAATATTTTCCCAGTTGGTTCTAGAATGGGTTGTTCAACTAGAATGTATGAAAAATTCCTTCTTCTAAAGAAAGCCTCAGTTGAAATGTCAGAGAGCTTTTTCCAATCTATATGCTTGCCTGCTTGCTCATCTGTTTTTAACCAGAGACCAAAACTGTTGGGAATATCTATTTGATTCAGTCCAGAGGATATTTTGGTGTTCAAATTAAATAGTTTTAAAACATAAAGAACCAATTCTGGTTCTAACTAGTTCAAAAAATGGCTTGTTTTATTTTTAAAACATACACATTTGGTGCTTAGTTTCTAAGTTCAGTTTTTAAAAATGTAATTTGGGAGCTGAGCACTTGGTTCAGTTTATTTGGGGATTTGGCACCCTCTGTGGTTGGAGTCCTGGCTCTGGACTCCCGTTGGCTGGCACTGACAATGCAGCTTTCTTGGCTTGGTTTTGCAAGTTCTTGGCAATGGGAAATGAGACAGGTGCTGTGTTTTTAAATCAGCTGTGGTTAGACAAGGAAAAGCCCAATCAGAGCTAACAAAATTCTAGCACTAGAGGAGCCTCTGTGGGCAGGAAGTACTCATGTTTAGAAAGAAGACTGAGGACAGGGAAACTGTCATTATCTGAACCAACGTGGCACCACTAGATAGTTGGGAGCAGAAATTGTGAACTTCTGATTCTCATCCTCAAGCCCCAGCCCCCACCACCCCATTAACATGTTTACAAACCACTGCATATTGTCTCATTGTAGGTAAATGAAGGGGATTTGAGCAGTAACATTTCAAGTTTGCATTTTCCATCTAAGTTCTTGAATAATATTCCAAAGACCAAAGCAAAATGTTTAAAAGCTTCTGCCTAGGCCTCTAAACCCCTTTCACATTCCCTAAACTATGCCAAAGCTTGGAGTGGGAGGGAGCATCTCTCAGAGCCATGTACGGTGATTCAGAGAGCAGTGGGTGGGCAGAGAAGCCAGCAGGTATTTAAAAAGACCTCAGGCACTTGCATAGGAATGAGCCTATAAATTCTACACCATCACTGTTGCCAAGGCAGTGCAGGTGGGCCTGGAGTTGGCTCTCAGGCAAAAAAAATCCCCATCCCCTTATGCATATCTCGTGCTGGCTACATATGCCTTTCTATGGTAGTTCTCTTTCCTGTCCAAAGGACCACGGATCCAGTGCTTTCCCTGCATCAGATGCCAGCTCGATAAAAATATTCAGAGCACTGTGGAAGATCTCATAGTGCTCTGAGCCCTGACATACTCCTTGGAGATGAGCTGACCTCAAGCCCATGTCCCCAGAAACTCAGAGATCATCACACTCAAGACTGGAGCTTTAGCCTGTCCCTGTGTCCAATCATTCATTCACAGCCACATGTGTAGAACTTCTCGGATCATCTACCAGATACAGGCCTGAGGATACCCTCATGACAGCCAGCCTTCTAACCTGTGTTACCCACTTAGAACAGGGACTGAGTCCACATCTTTTACTGCAAAAGCAGTTTGACCACAATTATAAAGACAAGAAAAGGCCAATTGCACTTCTCCTGAAAGAACTCTACCTGGGTTCTCAGCAGGGCCAGGTATGAGAAAGAAAGGCTTAAGCTACATTGGATTTCGTTTCTGAAATGTGTTTCAAGTTCCCTGTTCCATATTGCTGCACACAGAGATACCTTGTTATTCCTAATACAGCTGTTGTTATTAACAATGACAGCTTTGCCATATGGTTTCACTTGCTTGGCTCCATCAAGCAGCATCAGGCTCATCTGAGCAGTATTTACTCACACTCCTCTGACAACCAAACTTGACTGCACCAAGAGCTGTCCTTCCCTAGACATGTCCTTCCACGGGGACTTCTAGACTGCAGATGAATCTAGAAGTGCTATAGTGGAAAGTCTGGGATGGGCCCCTCTACGGATTCATGAAACAGGCAACTAAGGACTAAGAGAAGCCAGTAGAAAGATCTCTGTTAAATTTAACCTACTGTTACCATTAGTGGATGCCTAAGTAATTACTGATAACATAAACAAATGACAGCTGAGTGGTAAGGGTGTAATTTGATTGAGATACGATCTACTTTGGTACTGGAGTATGGCAGCCAGGGGGAATAGCACAAGCTCCAGACAGAAAGGTAGAGGAGCACAGACCCTGAGACAGTAGACTGTCTGGGGAGGGATCCAAAGGTGACAGCATCTGCCACATAATTTTCCCCACTCCGACAATCTAGTTGTGTCTGTAAAGGAGGCCGGATATCTTACTGTCATCTCCTCTTCCTCTATCCTGAATTCTACCATTTAGGGTGACTCAGGGAGTGCTTTGTTCCTAAAGTTGTCCTCTGAGGATGCAGGCACAGGTTTGTGTTGTCTGAAATCAATAGTGCTGGGGTGACCTTATTTCTACCGTACTGCAGAAATGCCCTGGCACATAAAGAGACGGAGTGACATGCTGGGGCTTTCACTCAGCAGCTGAGAAATATCCTGGCATGCCTAAAGCTCTGGGTCTGATCTTCAGCATAAAAAAGGGAAAGCTCTAGGAAGCTATGAATACAGAATAAAGACTTTCAATGATTACTTGAGCACTTTGCGTTTTTTTCTTAGTATTTAAAAGACATGACTTACAAACTGTGTCAATTAAATGTTGTCAAAGGGACAGCAATTTGTGTACATATACTGGTTTATCTCATGAAGTGGAATAAAGCACTAAAAATGCTAAGTTAAATCCTTTACTTTTCCCAGGCCACACAGGTTCTAGATAGTATGTAGGGGTTGTATTCAAGCAGACTTAGCTCTGCTTCTTGTCTTTGTATGAGCTGAGGTCTTGAATGGAGCTGTCCCCACTTTTAAAATATCACTACTCCATAAGGATGGATGAAACCTAGCTCATCACAAGTGCTCAATAAATGTTGGTTTTCTACTCCTTACTTCCTTTTCCCCTGAACTGTGGACTTATGTCACTATCCACACAGCCCAGAATATGAAAAAAGAACAAGAATTTATTAAGGGCCATTTGCCCTGACTGATGCAGATGGAGACCCCAAGCAAGACTGATGTGTTATTATCTCAACGTGGTCAGACTAACTGTAATAGTCAGGGTTTTTCTAGAGAAAAGAGATATAACATGAGATATACAAATGAATAAGAAATTACAAGATTGGCTTACAATGATCAGCCACAGAGTTGGATGAGGAAGCAAAGTCTAGAGTTCACCACAGTGTCCCATGCAAGTCCTCACCAGCAGGCCAATAGGTCTGTGACAGAAGGCTGAAGGGCCTACACAGGAAGGCTGAGGAGTCTATGCCAGCAGGCTGAAGGATCCAAGGCAGAAGCCAAAGTCTGCACTGGAAGCCAGGAGACAACGTACAAGCCAAAGGTGAAGACTAGAGCTCCTCCCAAGAATAGAACCTCATATGTTCTTCCCTTTTAAACCACCTAGGCAGTGAGCCACCCTAGGGTGGGTCTTCTACACCCTAGAGTGTAGAATTGCTAAGCCAATTTAGTTAAGCTTCTAAATGTCTCAAGTTGACACAATCAATCAAGCATTACACTAACCTACACTAAACACCACCTGTTTGGACTGAAGAGCAGCCCATTTACTAATTTCTCAACAAAGGACCAATTGTGGTCAATGCACAACTCTCCCTTTTATTCCTTCTTCAAAATAAAGAGGCGTAACAATTCTAGATGTAGGCGATTTGAAACCTCTTTTACGATCTGTCTTAATGATTTCATGCATATTTTTCAATGTCCAGTAAACACTATTTTACACAGATGTGAACATCCACCTCCAACTGTCACAACAAAGCACTGCCACTTGGGAATTAAAACATGCAGGCGTTGGGCTCTGTGCAGAGGGATGTTTTCAAAATCATAAGATGTTTTTATCAAGCAGGGCCAAATTCCATGTTACTCTGTGTGATCTTCAAGGCAGGGCAGCAAAAGGGAGGGGCCCCAGCAGAGCCTCCCCCAAGACCCTTTGCAGAGCGCAAGCTCAGGGAGCACGGGGGCACAGGCAGGTGTGAGACTTCTAGTCTGCCTTTCTAGGACTGTCTGTGACAACTCTACTGCACACATCAGGCAAATGAACCCCATTCATGAAACTGCATGTGACTCTTCAATCCACTGAGAGACAGAACCAGCCTTGCTGAGTGGCTCAGCCCAAATCATTGTCCCCTGAGCACAAAGGGACTTGGAATTCTGTGCTGGGTCTGTGTGCCAGAATGGCTTAATTGCTAGGCAGAAATGCAGCCAGCTTCAAGTGAGAGAGAAGATGTGTGAAGGCTGGGAAGGAGGAGTGTGCTTCACCTCCTGCCCACTCCCTTGTTCTGTCCACTAACCAATGTCTCTAATCACCACACTCCAGAAGGCTTCCATTACACTACCCCCAGGACACCAAAGGCAAGATTTGGGCCACAAAAATCTGCTTTGTAAACAATGAAATTTCACCAGGGTCAGTTTTGTCTTTCTTCTTTTTTATGCTCCCCAGAAATCTTCCCCTATGTAATGCTGCCTCCTCCAGCGTGGAGATGTCAGCAGTGGTGGGGCATTTGCCATATTTGGGCCATCAATTTGGAAAACATATAAGGTTGCAATGTCCCTTAAAGAGGCACAATTCTGCAGGGACCAGTTCTGCATCATAGTGAAATTAATATGCACATTACAATGTGTGAATAATCTTTGTATGCAGTCATAGAAATCTGTAGGGCTCTAGACATAAACATGCATTTAACTGAATCATTAGCAAAAAACAGGAAGCTGAAAAAATAGCAAAATATGAGGTTGTAAAATGCCTATTATAGTCTTGGAAAGAGCATCTGCAATATGCGAGTGTTGAGGACAAGGACCTCATCATAAATCGACAACCAGAAAGGCCTCTATTCCAGACTAAGAGGGAGAGAAGAGAATAAGAATCATAGTACTTTTGCATATCACTCCCCAATTATAAAATTGGGACTCATGGAGTACAATTCAGCCCACAGTAATGTTCACTAAAAATGACCGGTTGTACTGTGTTGCCTATGTTGTCCTCTTCTGATCTGCTCTGTACTGCCCCCTTTTGTTTTATTCTCTTTTAAATAAAAAAAAAAAAAAAAGAAATCTTTGTCCGCCATTAAGCTGGACATGAAAGACATTTGTAAAAGTGTAAAAAAAAAAATAAAAAATAAAAAAAAATGACTGGTTTTATACACAGAAACTTGTAAAGATAAAGGGGGAAACACATCAGGGAGGAAAAAATAACTCACAAACATCCAAAAATAGAAATCCAGAGGGCTTTCTGCTCTTTAATAGGATAAGCCCAACTGCTAAGAATTTTTTTATAGTCATACGAGAGATAGCAGACAGTCTTCTATCATTGCTAGAGGTTGTGCAGGCCTGGTAAAGTAATCAAACCACCACCAGAAGTTCATCATCTTGTTACCATGGTAGGTGCGGCTTCACATTTCAGACTGTACTTCAGAATTTAAGCTTCAAATAGATGCTAATACATGGATTAAGATAATAAAGTTTTATAAGTGCAAACCTAAGAATATATTTTAATGGCCTCTGTGAAATAAGCTGGGTGAAAGCCAGAATAATAAAATCCTAGCCAACGCATCAGGCATTGGTTATTTGAGAACAGTCGCAGAGGCAGGAAGCTCAACAACACAGCCTCCTAATTCAACGCACATTCACAATCCACACCTTAACCTTGTAAAACCAGTGCAGTGCCCATCCCTGGAGACACAAAGGTGGCCAGTTTCTTACGTTGTTTACAGTTTGCCACCAACACATTGAAACAAACAAACAAGATCAGTGCACAGTGGATAGTAGCAGGCTGCAAGTAGGATAGGGGCTGGCTGCTGCTGGGGTCTGAAAGCCTCTTTGTAGCTAGGATAGCAATGAAGCAAAGCTACCAAACTTAAAATAGAAACAGAAGTCTAATTTCATTTTCTTTTAGGAGGCCTGGGCTTCAAGGCTTTGAAAGTATTTTGTAGTATAAAGGAAAAGACTTAATCGCTATTAGCCTTCCTGCATCCACTTTTATTTTGCTCGCGTGTAGACATGAGCAGGAACTGTGGCAGCTGCTTTACAGCCATGATTAAAATGTTGAGAAAAATCACAGAAGCACCTCTGACATCTCCTAACTGCTACACCAGCACCAGTACCTGCTGCTTCCTGGTGTCTTCTTACATAGACAGGTCTAATCCAAACTGTTTAATGTACTGTGGTCCATGTAGCTGAATGTATTCCTAATCAATAAATTTTCCAATAGGTCTTTCTTGTGCTATAATCCCGTTAATCAAATGCTTACATATTCCCATATTGTTAGTGATGTCTAAACTCCCTTCCGTGTATTTGAGACCCCTTGTTCATCTGACTTCTCCTTTTCTTGCAGCCATACTACTGCCTGTCCCCAACATAAGGCTTTGTTCTAGCCACAGTGGCCTCTTCCCTCTTATACAAGCTAGCAAATGAACCCCTCTCCCAGGTGGATTCCTGTGGCCCTGGATTCCGCACAAGGATGCACTTCTCTGTTTTCTTCTGGTCTCCTGAACTCTGGGAGCTTTGTGAAGGCCGAAACTAAAGTGCTCATTTAACTTTTCCACAGCTCCAATGATAACCAGGGCACTGCTGGGTATACCCACCATGACAGAATAACAGAATATCCAACAGGAGGGGATCTTGGCTAGATCTACACCAATCCTATCATTCGATTGGACAGCTGAGACCCAAAAGGGTTAAGGGACTTACTCAGGGTTACACACTGAAGTATTATTAGAGCCAGAACTAGAACAGCAGGCTGCTGGCTCCTCCATGAGCATATTTTCCATTATACCTCATTGTCTAAAAGAAAAGTGACAATTAGAGGCACAGAAAGTAACAGAGCCGATGATGACTATAATGGGTGATTACATCTTTTCAAAGGGCATGAAAAAGAAAGCTCAGTAGAGACTCATGTGAAGGAGCTTCTTTAGTAGATAATTAACTGCTGGCTTCTTTGGATTGTTCCAGTAATGAACTTGGCAATGATCTGCGGTACAACCTTGCCTGGAGGGGCAAGAGAAAAGCATTGCCAGTCTCCTCAGAAGACTGCTCCAGGGTGGGGATCCTGGGGAGGCTCGGAGTGACTGGGGTACCCCACACTCAGTGCACTGGCAGTAATCTGACCTAGCAGCTGCTCCCTTGCTGGAGGTATCTGTCAGTACCAGCCAAGCTGCTGTGCTGGCAGCCCCTGGCTTTCCCCACGTCTCGGCTGAGAGCCACAGAAAGGCATGCTGAGCTGCAAGTGAGCCTCAGTGCCTATTCTCTTCCTCAGCTGCTGGGAATAAGGCTTGAGGAACAAGGCTTGGGAGAGGTGGGAAGCATGTAATTCCTAAGAACTGAGCAGCCACTGAGAAGACACAAGTTGTCAGTGCAGAGTCATAAAACCTTAAACTTTTTAACTAGAGGGAACCCTGGAAATGAAGTAGCCAAGCTCTTTATTTAAAATTTGGGAAACTGAAGCCTAAATAGGGAAAGTGACTGGGTTGTCCTCACACAGCCAGAGGCAGTGGAGATGTCAGATGCTTTACATCTGTGGTGTCTCCTGGTTGCATGTGTTACTGGTCACATCTCTGAGGCTTTAACTCTGTGTGCTGAGTTGTAAGAAATCTTCACAGCCCCTCGAGGTGGCAAACCGCTTCTTAGAAGGATACATTAACTTCTAACTGGAGGTGATTTAGGGTCATTTTTCCCTAATAACTAATCAATCAAGTCATAATGAGCCCCACTTTCCTGGAACAATCTAAAGAAGCAACCTCAAACATGGTGAGTGAGATATTTAGCAATCCTGGTGGTTCCTTTCTTAAAACACAGAAGTACAAACAGACCGAGACAGGGTTGGCCACCAAGATGTCATTTGACTCATTACCCAACATAAGATTATAAAACTCTGTGAGTTAGTGCAATCAAAGTACATGAGAGCTAAAAATGAAGAGGAGACGAAGGAGCAGAGATATTAATGTCTGTCTAGAGTGAGATACATAAACAGTGACAGAAGCAGTATTAATAGAGAATGAAAACTCCAGATAAAGATGACATACCAAATAAAGATAAGGCCACAGGACACTTAGAAAAGGCACATATAAATAGAAATTTTAAATTAAAAATTCACACTGCTGTGGCCCGCCTAGAATTCCAGCTCTATCATTTGCTAATACATCTGCTGTGTAGGTTCTGAAGCTACAGTACCTCAAATCTGAGCTGGCTTCCTAAGTGTGTGACCACTGCAACCATCCAGCGCCCCAGGCTGGGGAAATAATGCTGTAAGATTACCATCTTGCAATTCATAATCTCATTTTTGAATTTCTGTTGGGAGACTGACATTTGATGGGAAGTGAGCACACATGGAGATCCAGGGGCCTCAGATTTCACACAAGTCCCACCTCCACCGTCTCCCTGACTCCCTGTGACAGGTCCTTGGTTGCCTCCTGTCCCTGGCTCCAGCCTACATCCAGTCTCCCTCTCTACCTTTCCATCAATACTGCCCTCTTCCTAGGATGGTAGTGGGGTTACTAAGAGTGAAGACTAGTTAGGGCGAGAGTCCAAAGCTGTCTCCATTCTTGCTCTGCAGTAAGAGCCTGTACACAGACAGGGCTGAGGGAAAGTTCAGGGCTGTGTCCTCAGGCAGGACAGGGCAATAGCTGCCCTAGCCTGAGCTGGCAGCATGATAGCCATTCAGCAGGAATCCCAGCATAGACCCTGATCTGGTACCAAGCACGTAGCAGCATCGAAGCTGTAACCCCTTTTGAGTCACCTCCATGAGCTCGGGCTGACTTCCATGACTGTTATAGTTTGGATGTGTTTTGCCCTCACAAGGTTTCACATGGTGGCGGCTTGTGGTAGGTACTGTTAAGGGAGCATGGAAACTTTAACAGATGTGACCCATTGGGTGACAATTAGATCATCGTGGGCATCATGTGCTCAGAAGGGATGAATGCTAGTTTTGCAAAGTGTGTCAGTTCTAACAAAACCAAATACTTATGAAGGAGAAATAGCAACCCCTGAGACGTCCTGGATTCCTGTCTCAGTATCTAATCTCTTTCTTTAATACATAATGTCATCTGCCATGTTATGACATACTCAAAGGAGCCCGCATCAGAGCTAAGCAAATGAGACTGCCCAATCTTGGACATCGGTATCAGCCTCAAAAACTATGACTTATATAAAACTTTTCGTAAAGTGCTCAGCTTCAATTATTTTGTTTAGTGATAGGAAATGAACTAATACAATGACGCTACCTGGGCACCGTGTGCAGACAGAGAATGTGCTGGAAGCTGGTGGGTCACATTGCCAAGTCACAAGTAGGGTCCCTGGCCACCACGAGAGTCCATACTGGCCACTGCAAGTATCCCTGTGCCTGAGGGGGTGTAACATTACATAACAAACTAAAAATCAGTGTAATTGACAAATAGACCAGATAAGAAAGAAACCTTTGTGGTTTTTTTTCCTAGCCTTTGAAAAGAAATCTGTAATTTCAATTTGCACTGTACCCTACAACTTATATAACTAGCCCTGCCTAGGTTTTGGGACTTCTCATGTCTATAAAGGAATTTAAAGGTCTGTGTTAGTCAGATTCCCATTATAATAACAATTACCTGAGACAATCAGCTCATAAAGAAAAATGCTTTGTTTTGACTCACAATCCTAGGTGTCTTAGTTTCCATGATCTGTTGGCCCCATAGCTTCTGGGTGAAGTGACACAAAATGACAGGAGCACATGGTAGAGAAAAACTACTCACTTCAAGGCCAGGACACGAAAGACAGCCTCACTGTCCTCTTCCAGGTATGGCCCCAATTACCTGGAGATCTCCCATTAGACCTCACTACCTCCTAATAGCAAGCATTCAGCATATAGCTCTTTGTGGGACATTGAAGATCCCAACTATAAGACACTCAAGAGGCTCAGTAATGCATTAAGTAAGAGAGTAATTTTTCTTTCATTTGCACTCAAACCTTTATTTCTGACCTATGTTGTAGCACAGTATCCTTGCCGAGTTTCTGTTTTAACACTTAGCATCACTTCCTATTTGGAATTTTGTCCCAGAATCCCTGTCCCCTCAGTGTCTGCTAATAACTCCTTCTGAAGTCACCTGCTTGTCACAACTTCTATCCTCTCCTCCTATAGAAACTTCCAGGGTCTCACATACCAGGCTAGAGGGCCTGTCAAGGAGTGGTAAGAAAACCAACACCTGTTAGATGCCTGTTCAGTGTGAGCATTTCACCTAAACTGAACCCTCAATTCCACATTCTAACCATTTGAAGAAAGAATAGTCCCAGCTCTGACATAAAAAGATGGCATGTTATGTTTTATTCGGTGATATCTTTTGTCTGAATTCTTTGTGTTGATTTTATGTGAACAGGAGTAATGAATAATACTGTCTCCACAAAAAGAAAACATAGTGATCTGGAATTGTTTAGTCTGATGAAGCTGATTGGAAGAATTTAAACTCTGATAGGACTCTTTAAAGGATGATGAGGTGTTTTTTTTTTTCCTATCAATCACAAAATGCAAAGCAAAAGCAAATGAACTTTTTATCTGAGAAGGGTTTCATGTAAAGAGGAAGTTCTAGTATTGGTAGTTACTTGGTGGAAAAGGTTATTGAGACTACATAGAAATGATCCTACACAAGCACACTGGTGCACAGCTATAGTCCCAGCTACTTGGGGCTAAAGCAGGAGTGCAAGGCCAGCCCAGGCATAGGAAAACCACATTTCAGGGCAAATGAAATGCCACTTGATTCCTTTAAACAATCATGGGTTTGAATTTACCCACTAGCTACATGACCTTTATAATTTAATTTCTTTGCAATTGTACCTGTAAGATTGGGAATAATAATTTATGCCTCACCATGTTACTTTGTAAGATCATGCAGCAATCAATATTCAACAGTTTTGTTTTGCATTTATTTGGGAAAAAATCCTGGTAAAAGCAAAGACTGTGGATTGTGGAACATCAACGTTCTGAGTCAAAATTTCAGACTCACCACTTTCAGCATTGCCTTCAGAGATTACTAAGCTTTTTCTGCTCTGTAGATATTGAATAGTCCTGTCTGTGACACAGAACTCAGAATTAAAGGAGACAGTCATTAACAGATTAATGTATAAAGTGTCTGGAAGGCAGTCAATGATCACACAAACACACAGGTGCACGTGTGCACGCGCGCACACACACACAGGTAGCTTCAGTCAGACATGGAAAGTGAAATGTTGACACATCCTGAATCTTTTTTTTTTAATTTAAGGAGTGTGAAAACCAGACATACTTATAGAAACAGCACTCATGGAAGATTATTGTAATTTATGCATAATTAATACTGAATTTAAAGAAACTAGAATCTCTAATGTGACAGTGGAAATGCATACATTGTCCTAAATGATGGTCTTGGTCATTGAGTCATCCTCATCTTCTGCCTGTGCTTGGGCTTTGGTCTGGACCATAACCACTAAATTCTACTGGCCTCACAGATGGTACCAATGCACACAGCCAGAATCCCAAAATGCAGATTTGCCTTCCAAACCCAGCCTCAGGATACCAACCCCTCTCCCTCTCTCCCTCAGTCCCTCAGGAGATAAAATGTCAACTCACTATGTTCATTTTTAGTAAAAAGCCAAATTTTAGCTTTTGCTCATATTTTTAAAAAATTCTCCTTGGACATAGAGTCACTAGGGAAACAGTTACAAATGGTTTTTAGTCGTACATTTAATGAGCATTTAACTAAAGAAACTAAATTGCTGCTATGTTTTGTGGTCTCTCTCTCTCTCTCTCCTACTGAGAACTATAAATCCAACCTGCCATTTCTTTTTAACTACATCTGCCATAAAACCATTTATTTTACTGCTGCCATGACATGAGTGCTGCTGTTTCACCTTATGATTAATAAAGTAATTAGCACTGGTTCTAACATCCTCAGCACAAAGGACGAGCTTTAGATATTTCTCTTGTTCTAATAGGTTCCCTAAAGCAATGTGGCACACAGGGAAATCATCCTGCTGTGGCCTGCAGAATGCACTTTCTAATGTACACCATTGAGATCAATAGATAATTACATCAGTGTGGGTTAGTCATCCTACAGAAAATATCATTAGGGACAAAAAGGAATGAAAAGATGCAGGCAGTATAATTTCATCATTGATTTATACTAGATAACTATTTTTGTAGTCAGTTACCAAAACACAATATGCCAGGAAAAAAATATAAAAGTTTTAGAAAAGAAGAATCTATTACAAAGAGATACATGATAAGCAGACAAGAATGACAACTCCATTGAAACCAGCGAGCCATGGAGACAACTGGAAGCCATATTTTTGTCTATGTGGACGGTGTCATTGGGGCCATGCCAAATGTAGAATTGGACCCTGGGCTCCATTACTTCCTTCCTTCCAAAATGTATTTCCTGAGTGTGTCTTTGTGGACAGATCAAGGGTGCAAGTCACAAAAAGAGTGGGCTGGGAAGAAAGCAACTGTGATCCAAGGAGTCTCACAGTTGGTTCCTCTCAGAGATTTCAGGATGTTGGGCTCATTCACAAGGGAAACTCGGGACCCTTTGTGGTTGCAAAAATTAAAAACTGTATTTATGCACAGGCACTGCTTTCTGTCTTTATGACTTGTCTTGGAAATCTATTAAAGAAATTTGATTCTTGAGACAGGATGTAAATTTTCTTACCAGCCTTACGATCACTGACCTCATAGCCCTTCTATAACTCATTCGTTTGTTCTAGGAGCACTTATGCTATGTCAGGCCTTTGGGAGACAAGCATTCTTGTTTAGGAAGCCTCAGGCACATCGTACTTTCCCGTATGTGCTCAGGAGTTAGACAAATGTGCACCAGGTGTCAGCTACTTATTAGTTAAGTGGTCTCCGGATAAGTTACTTGCCCAAGCCAGCCCAGAAGTAGGAATAATAACTGTACGTACCTCATAGGGATGCTGTGACGATGAATGAGGAAATGCCCATTAAGGCGCCAAAGGTGGGGCCGCTATGTATTTGTGTTTAATAAATAGATGCTGTCACTGGTAACAATGTTGTGCCCATGCAGTGATATGCTTTGAGCTGCTTCTCCGGGCTGGGGATAAATTCCTATGCAACCATTTGACCTCTCAGCTAGGGGTCTCCCTGGCATCCATAACACATATCTGCAAATAATTTTCTCAGATCAAAGAAAATTAGCAGCTGGTAGAGACCAAATGAGACACCAGTACCTGTCAGCCCAGGTTCCCTTCAATCAAACTGCCCAACCCAGTCAAATACCACTCATGACCATGGCAGTGCGTTTTCTTCTCTCACTTTTCTCTTTTTCTCCTCTCCCTTTTCCCCCCACCCTTTCCTCCTCTTTTCTACTTTCCTCTCCTCTCCCCTCCCTCCCATTCTCTCTTCTCATTGTCGTTTTCACCACTCCCCTCACTTGTCACATCCTTATACTCTGCCATGATTTGAATATACACGTCTCCCTCAAAGTCTCGTTAAAATCCCAACCCTCACAGTAATATGAGAAGGTAGGGCCTTTACGAGGTAATTAGGTCATGAGAGTGGAGCCCTGTGGTGGTTAATTGTCACCCTGAGGGGAAACACCCAGCTGAATAGAATCAGCATGGTTCTGGGTGCGGAGAACCCACTTTAAGGAACCTTGTTGTCAGAATGTTATAAAAAGACAAAGGGAGGGAAAGATTTCAGCTTTTTCCTTGAAAGAACTTCACTGAAGCTGGCTTTCCTTGGAAGACCTTCAACTGTCCTCTTTAGAGGTGCTCCAATCTTCGCCTTTGCCCTGGACACTGTCTCCTGGTTTTCTGCACAGACCCTTAGGCTTCCAGCACTGGCCTTTCTGCCTGCAGATGCAGACATTTTAGCTTCTAGTGCCAATCCTTTGACCTCCTGGTGCAGAACCCTCTATCTTCTGTGGCAGCTCTCTTTGCCTCCTGATGCTGACTGGTATAGGACGTTGCGTGGGCTCCAGGCCTTTGACTGGATCCTTCTGATCTCCAGCCCACTGACAGATCTGTTGCACTCTTCTACATTTGACTCTGTAGGCAGCCTTTGTAGGCTGATCTTGTAAATTTCTGTGTCCTGCATTAAGTCAGATTCAGAGCAGGTGCAGTCTTTTGAGGAGCTTTGCCCCAGCCCTGCAAGCTTTTGTAAGCACTGACTAAAGCAAGCCCTCACAAATGGGATTAATGCCCTCAAAATGGAACTATTACCCCCAAAAAAGAGGCCCAAGCGAGACCCTTTATCCTATTTATCATGTGAGGACACAGCACAAAAGTTACCATCTGAGCCAAAAAGCTGGCCCTTGACCTTGGGCATCCTGACCTCCAGAATTGTAGAAATAACTGTTATTTTTAAGCCTCCCTAACTATGGTATTGTGCTATGTAGCACAGAGAATAAGTCTGCTTCTTTTTCCACATAGAAAGCATGATACTTCTATGCCTCTGTATAACCTCTATCATCCTTCAAGGGTCCTGATGCTAAAAAAAAAAAATAAGTGTAATTTATAGCCCTAAAATCCTCAGGGCTGGGAGGAGCCTCAGAGATGCTGTCCAGACATTAACGTTCAGGAAAAAGATGGTCTTGTTTTCTTTAGCAGATGAATCTTAGAGGGTGGGATGACCTGCCCCTAGTGCCGCACACGTATGAAGGAGGAGATAGGACATGAGCCTCTCCTCTCAAGGATGGCCTGTCCTGTCTTGGACCTCAGAGTGACAACCATAAGAAATCACCATAGGTCAATGCCTTAGCAGTCACCCCCTACCTTATCTTCCTGCTCATGCCAAGCATACTCTTTGAGGATGTTTCAGGCTGATTTGCTCAGCTGCCAGGACAAGGACCACATCACTGCTCAGACTTGGGTAGGCAGGTGGACTTGTCTTTGCTTTTTTTTCCTCAAAAGGATTATTGTCAACCAAAACTTAATCAAGTCTGCAGCTTTCTCTCATTCACTAGTTTCTAAAATGATGTTTCTTATTTAAAGTGATGGGAATGGTAACTTCCCTGATTTGATCATTACACATTATACACACTTATTATCACCCTGTGTTATATAAATATGTATGATTATTATGTGTCAGTTAAAACAACTTCTCAAAGAGAGAATGGCAGGCAGTGATTCTCAGATGCAAAGCCAAGTTTCCACCATGACTTTGGTGGGAAAAGGGTAGGAGGAAGAAAGGAGAAAAGAAAGTGCAGAAATAAAATCTCAGTATCCCAAAAATAAAACAGCACTTGCTTCTCAGAGGCATCTAGTCATAGGGAGAGTTGGTGGAAGTGTCAGGGCATGTGGGGAATGACACCTGAGCAGGCCCTGAGGGTCTGCTCAGAAGTAGGGCTGAATACCTAGACTTCAAAGGCTGGTGCTCACCTGTGCCTTGGCTGGACCTGGAGTTGTGCAAATACCCCACACCCAAGCAAATGGCTCAGAGCTTCTCAACTGTTCCATGCTTATGTGTCTGGCTCTCCAGGCCAAGCTGTGAACTCCCAGCTGGACACCACTGTGCATCTTTCAGTCTTGGCAAGGAGGCTTCATGGCATCCTGACAGTCACTGAGAGAGAGGAATGTTTCCTGAACCAGGCACATGACTAACTGTTTTGGAAATATCTCCTGCCAGTTCTCTATTTCCATTCCCACCTCTGTCTTGAGACTTAGAAGAAGATGTAATCCTGTACCCCAAAGCAAGGCCGAAGTTTAAAATTCAATTAAAAACAAGCACATTTCTGATCTTAACTCACTCTCACCTACCCAGGACATTCACAGCCCAACCAAACCTTCAACAGTGTGTGCCTAAAGCACCCATTAGCACTGTGAGCCCAGAAGCCCCTCACTGCCCCAACATGTGTGCATGCACATGCATGCATGTGCATACACATAAACACACACATGCTCTCTCACACACATATACATGTACACTTATACACGCACACAAAGCTCAGCAGCCATCACTATTAAAATCAGGACACAGAGAGAAAGTAGAAGATGCTTTTCTATAGGAAGGCAAAGGCAACCTAGCCTGGCAGAATCTCTCTCCAAGCCTCATTGAGTTCTTCTCTTCGCCGGCAGGCAGAAAATCAGTCTGCAGTACTGTGTGAGCAGCTGGTGTGGCCATTAATCACTCTGCCGCCAGACCCTGACAACTGTCTCCTACACAGGATATCCCAAGATGCCTGCAGCACTGGAGAATCCAACACCTACCACCCCAAAAGGATCACTAGGGCCCTGAGAAGCAATCAAGGCCAATTCTAGTCTGTTCAACGAACAGTGATGGCTGAATAAACATCTTTCAGCTTTGACCCCAGCTTCAGGGTGATGGGCAGTTTTCCAAGGTCAAGAGGACCCCATAGGCCTCTCAGGTCACTCATTCATCCTAAACCCTCTCTGCAGCCCTCTTCCTTCCTGCCTGGGTTGCAAGTTTAAAGGGTTCTTAAGACCTGGGAAATTAAGCATTGTGAATGCCAGATCTAAAACTGTTGGCAGACCACAGTGTGTGTGGCTTATCTGGGATGTAGGAAGCCTTCCACCCACTCCTTGGCTCTGGGCTTTGCTCTGCTCCCAATTGGGCAGATCTCACTAGTTTCAATTGATCTCAATTTGCTCTGGAATTCAAACCTACAGAATCATAGAGTGAAACCCTAAAAATACTCCTATATTACCCCACTTACAAGACACATATACGCAACCATACATACAATATACATGTATCTATACCATGCATACATAGCACACATCTGACCCTCACACAACACATAGCTATACTATACACATACCACACACATAAACATATACAGACCATGTTCTCCATCAAGCTCTGAGTCAAAAGATTGCCAGTCCTCTGCTACCTTCCCTGTCACTCCCTCTGTAATAAATCTTCATCTTTGCCCTCGTGGCCCCTCTTTTATATCTAGACTTGTTTCTCTAGCTAACATATTTTCTCCTAGTTGGGGAGCTCTCTGGGACCTCTCTCTCTCTCTCTCTCTCTCTCTCTCTCTCATACTTGTATTTCCTGGCAAGCCTTGCAGAAACCTGCATAGTGCTCTTCTCAGTAAACAGCTGTCAAATCAGGAACTGAAGACAAGGCCCTATGACCACCATGAGAACACTGGGCATGGCCCTACCTTAATAGATGATGCCAATTTTTCATGTGGAGGCTGTATTTGTCTGCTGCAGCTACCATTGCATAGTATCACTGGATGGATGGTTTAACAACTAAAATTCACTTCCTCTTGGTTCTGGAGGCCAAGTCCAAGATCAAAGTGTCACCAGGGTTGGGTTTATTCTCAGACAATTGCCAATTGGGTTCTCTCAATAGCTGCCTTTTCCCCAAGTCTGTTCACAGAGTCTTTCTGTGTGCATGTGTCCTGAACTCTGTTTGTTACTAGGAGAGCAGTCACAATGAATTAAGGTCCACCGTAATGACCTCATTTTAACTTAATTACCTCTGTAAAGACCCCATCTTCAAAACCAATCACACTCTGAGGTACTGGTGATTGGAATTTCAACACAGGAATTGAAGGGAGACACAGTTCAGATGATAATGGACTAAATTAGCAGGACTTACAACTCCCATGACATCTTTCTAATCACATCCTGTTGTTACCACTTGAAAGCCACCCATGACTCTATCCTTTGCCTTTCTCCTCAGTGTAAGGTACACTGTCTCTGAGAGTTCTTGTGTGATGTTAAGAAAGGCTTTCCAAAGTCCACTGAATTTTTTATCTCATGAGTGGGAACTCTGTGCTTGAGTGCTTATGGTCAGCTCCTGCACAGTCAGCCAGAGATGATCGTGACAGATGTGGTGAGCCCCGCTTCTGTCTGTATTTTTACACACTCTTCCTGCCTTTTTGTCTATACTTGTTTGACTTTAAAGTTATGACAGTTGGTCAGACATTTTTTTGCATCTTAGAAAACTGCCTGGAGTGCTTTCCAGATGAAAGCAAAGTAGAAATTGTGCTGGTCTGTTGTTGGCTGACAGTGTTACATCTCTCCAAAGCTGGGCCATATAATTCCCAAGATGCCTTGTTCATGTGGTTTTCCAATGAGAGGAATTTGTGGGAGATTTGGAACCCATCAGTCTTCAGAGACTCTGTGGCTTCTTAATGGGCTCTTTGTCACTGCAGACAGTTGAGAGCGGGAGCTCCTTAGCCTTGAGAATTCCTGACAAGCTTTTGAGAGCCAGATGCTTTGGGGCTTTGAGCTGAGACCCTTCATGCCAACTACTCTGACTTCCAGGAACAACTTCCCCATTCCCATAGCAGCATATTCTCCTATCTCCACTCCTCTAAACCTTCTAACTTGTGTGTAAGCCCCTAACTCTGTTTTAAACAGACATACAGAGCCAGTTCTGTTTTCTTTTTTGGTTTGTTTGGTTGGTTGGTTTTGGGGTTTATTTTGTTTGCTTGGGTTTGTTTGTTTGTGTTGGTACTGGGGGTACAGAGCCCCAGCCCAGCTCCATTTTCTTAAACAAATCCTATGTTATAAGGACCTCAATAATAAAAATAAGCTATTACTCCAGCACACATTGCTGATGGGCATGTAAAATGGTGCAGCCACTGTGAAAACTACTGACATTTCTTCAAAAAGTTAGTCATGAGGTTACCATATGATCTAACAGTCTACTTGTAGGTATATACTCAAAGGAATTGAAAGCAAGATCTCATAAAAATGCTTGTACACCAGTGTTCATTAACTACATTATTCATAAAAAAGTGAAAACCAATCATCTATTCATCAGCAGATGAAGAAATAAAAAATGTGTGTACATACAATGAAATATTATTCAATCATAAAAGGAATAAAACTTTGATACATGCTTCAATATGGGTAACAGTAAAGCCATTATTTTTACTCATGCCAAATAAAATATGTCAGACACAAAAGGACAAAAATTGTGTGATTCTATTTACACCAAATCCTTTGATTACATAAAAGGATAGGAAGTAGATTAAAGGATACCAGGGGCTGAGGGGAAGGAGAATAGGTTGCTTTGGCTAATGTGTCCACAGGTTCCATTTGAGATGATGAAAATGTTTTGGGGAAAGTGATGAGGGTTGCACAGTGTCATGAGTGGATTTAATACCTCTGAATTGTAAATTTAAACATAGTTCACATTATAGTGACACCCGCATATCCATGTTTATGGCAGCATAATTATTAGTAGCTAAGTCTTGGAATCAGGCTATATGGTTATAGACAGATAACTAGAAAAGAAAATGTGGCATTTATAAACAATAGAGAGCTACTGTGCCATAAAGAAAGGTAGACCTGAGTAATTTATAGGAAAGTGGAAGCTCCTTGAGACCATAATGTTAAGTGAGGTACTTTGGACACACAAGCTTAAATACCGCATGATTTCTCTTATATGAGAACCCCAAATTACACATAAAAACAGATAATGGGAAGTAGGGAGACAGATCTTTCTCAAATAGGAAGGGGATCAAATGATGGAAGGAGGAAGATAAGGAATTAAAATGTGTTGCATACATGTACCAGTTCCCCACAAGGATTGTAAACTTTATGTAATGCAAATACATACTAATAAAAATGATAAATTCATGCCAAGTACATTTTATAATAGAAGTAAAAGATATAATTTTAAAAGATAACACCAGACTGCTTAATGTTACCCATACATAACCTGCCATTTTATCCTAGGTCATCAACATAAATAAAGACACTCATGTACATGTATGGGTCTCTAGAGAGAAAGAAAGTTTCCATTTTATGCAGATTTAGGGAGAAATCCTGCTGAGATTATGTTTTAGTCACTTTCTCATCACTGAGACACAATACCTGACACCAGCAACTTGAAGGGAAGTTTATTTTGGCTCACAGTTTGTGGCTGTTTCAGTCCATAATCAACTGGCTCCAAGGCAAAAAGGACATTGGTAAGAGGCTGAGCAGAGGAAAGCTGTTCACCTCATGATAGCCAAGACACAGATACCCTTCTAGGTCACAACCACAGTAACTGGTTTCTTCTGACCAACACTGCCTCCGAACAGCAAGTCATCATAATGCACCCGTAATCTGATCACCGTCCAAATACATGAGGCCATTTTAGATCTAAACCATAACAGATTACAAAGCTAGGGTTCTTCTACCCTAGGTCTGTAACCAGTGCTCAGCCATGCCTTCCTCACCTGACTGACTCAAAAGGTCTTCACCAGCTCACAGAGACTCTTGTCCTCAAAATAGTCTCTCCAAGCTCCCAAACCACCTTCCAATTTCTAGCAAGCACTGGTCTCCAGCCCATCACAAAGGGATTGCTGAGAACCCTTCCACACCCTACGTTTGTAAGACTAAAACCTTCTTCTTTACTCGTATTCAGCCTCCCATGTACAATTTCACCTTCCTGTGTAAACTCCCATGCACTCACTTCCCAAGACATTGGCCTAAACACAAAGGAAGTGCCATGGGAGACTATTTGTGTGTATATATGTGCACACACACACACACACACACACGTAAAATAGAGACAGAAAGAGGGAGAGAGAGAGCACTTGCTCCCCTCAGCCCACACAATTCATTATCCCTATTATAGCAAAGCTATCATCCTTCATGGTAGACTCCAAAGGGCCCATTCACTACACCACATTGCTCAAGCCTACAGCCCAGTGTAACTTGACTTTAATGCTGCAGGGTTTCCTTTAGTCAACTAGGGCATTAGGTCATAATTCTTTAACTGACAGCATTCATCAGGTGTGCTACTGATATATTACCCTTTCTTTCAATTTAAATATAGGTTACCCCACGTATTTGCTTTTTATGTATAAAAAACTCTATTGTGAAGTCTTTATTTGCATTAAGACAGTGTGAAAACCTCCCTGGAAATCACGGGGCCAAACATTTTTATTTTTCCATTGACCTATTTATGGACCCGAAACATTACTTCTCAAAGTGCAAGTGGTTTTATTCTTCATGTTAAAAAAATGAGGAGTGGGATTAATGCTGATGAATCATTACACTCTTTCCAGTTCTAGGAGCTTTCTATATGGGTTAAAGCAATCCTCAGTAGGTAAACCCCCATATTAGAGGTGCCAAGCAGGCTCAGAAACACTCTCAGGGCAAGGCAAGACCCAGAGAGGAGACTCCAGGCACAAGAGGACCAGATGACCCTACTTCAGTCCTCAAGATGAGGATCAGGATGCCACAGCTTCTCAAAGGACCACACTCCCTTTTTGTATTACTGGCCACTTGGCCCACCTCAAGTATTTTTAGTTTTGCCAGCACACAGCTTGCCATTCTTACATAATTTTGTGATGGAGCATCTCTCTATTTTGTATACAGAATCCATGATTTACAAAAGAGCCTAATTACAACTAAATTTCACAGAGATATACACTGGTGCAAACACTGGCCTCTGCTGTAATTGCATAACGAGGAGAGAGTCAACATGCTGGCGGAGCTTCCTTGCTGAGATAGAGAAATTCCCTGCACCTGCTTCACATTGGTGCTCAGACTTCAGCGTAGCCAAGCGCCTCTCCTCTCACCACTCCGCTGATCCTCCTTCTCTAGTAAGACCTCTGGCTCAGGCGGCCTCACTACTCCATGGCCTTCTACACTTAAGTCTTCCAGATCCTGCTCTCTCCTAGAAAATAGATCTACTCCCACTTTTCTCTAAGACCATTGCCTGCCCATGATTCAGGATAAGGCATCATAAATGCTACATTTCTGCACTCCTAGTTGCCTGGCTTCTAATCCAAATGCTACGAAAACATATGGCATTTGGTGTCAGCGAGGATGCGGGGAAAAGGAAGACTTCTTCACTGTCGGTGGGAGTGCAGACTGGTGAACCATTATGAAAATCAGTATGGAGATTCCTCCAAAAACTAGGATTGGGAGTTCTATTTAATCCAGCTATTCCCCTCCTAGGTATTTGCCCAGAAAAATTGAAAAGGTCATGTCACAGTGATTTATGTGCACCCATGTTCATAGCAGCACAGTCTGTGATAGCTAAATCTTGGAAACAACCAAAATGCCCATCAACTGCAGAGTGGATGAAAAAAAATGTGGTATATTTATACAATGGAATACTATTTAGCTGTAAAAAAGATGCTCATGAGGCCTTTATAGGTAAATGGAGGCAACTTGAGAATATCCTCATTAGTGAAATAAACAAGACTCACATTAGTAAATATCACATTGTCTCTCTTGTGTAAAAATAATAAGAACTGACAATAATGGGATCCAAAAAGTGTAATTGATATTATAAAAGTGAAAGGGAAGCAAAGTGCTCTAAAGGATATAACAGTATGTATAGTGTGTAAGATAGATGACCATATTACTAAATTTCTGCTAGATCATTGAACAGAAAGGTTTGCACTGTCAATGTTTGAGTGTCTAGCCACTTTTTATGCTCTGATTTTGTAACTTTAACAACTATTTTTAAGATGACAATATGTAATGTATCAACTAGCAATTTTATGATGTTAATTTTCTTTTGAATTCTGTATTCTACTTTTCTCTCTTTTTTAAAAATTTTCTTTTCTTTCTTTAAATAAAAAAATTTGGAAAAAAACATATGGCATTTGGGGTTGTGCTTTCTATGGTCATGCTAGTGTCTACATTTCCACCCCAGTCTGATTACACATTGCAAAAGAAGTAGGATATGGTGCAATGAAGTCATTCTCCACTTACAGTTGTCTTAAGGATTGTACAGTAATTTGCAAAATCTTAGAGCCCCTTCCTGCCCTTCCTGACAGGAAACTGTCAGAAAGTTTACACTTGGTCATTTGTTGCTCATACTCAGACTTAGACCCTGGATCTGGACCTTTAGTCCCAGGGACCTGGCCACCTCTCCATGAAAATGGAATGGCTACTTTAGATCCATGGCTCCTACGCTGGGTAAAAGTGAGTCTGGCCACAGAAGGAGACCCAAAACAAACACACTGACTCCATGTCTCACATACAAAAGCTGAAGCCAGGTGTAATGGTTCTGTCACATGCTGTCTCAGAGGCTCAGGTGCCTAAATCCTGGTACCTGATTCCTGTCTTATTGTTCTGCCATCCTAAAAGTTGCCCTTATCCACTAGATTGGGGGAAAGAGGAGTGGATTTTCTTAAAAAGAAAATCACACTCATGCCTCAGACTTGGATACATGACCACAACTGCCTGCTGTAATGACTGGGAGCTTAAGCAACCAGCTAACAATTCCACGACCTGGTAAGAATAGGACAATGGATATTGGAGCCATCTAAGAGTGGTGGTCACAGACCCTTAGAGTTGCAACATTCTGAGTCCAGGAGATAAAAAAAATGGGCAGCATATGAAAAATCACAGTAGAGGCAGACACCTCAGAGGCCTCTGGGGACTCACTGCTACTTACACATTTGTTTGTGCAAAATAATCAGACATTCAAGACAGAATGGGCATAGTCCTATTTAAAGTAGCATATGTATTTAACGTCTACCACCTGCCCTACATTCTGTTAGGAAAGGATCACAATGAGGTTTATTAGTTCAGTCAATATGCGTTGGCATTCACTTTGTCCCGGACAGCAGAGATATAAAAATGAAGATGATCTATCCTTCCCTTCCTTTAAGGAATCCTGTGGAAGTGGAGAACAAAACCTAAATAGAAAAGTTTGGCATAATTACCTAAGTACTGTGAAGGAGGCAAAATCTGTAACCATCCTCTTTCACTAAGGGAGGATACCTAAAAATCCAAGACAACTTTTGTGCAACATAGACCAAAATGACCAGGTCCTAAAATATGTGACAGGGACAATGATGTCTTAATAAACATTGATCAGGAAGGAGAAAGATGTATAAAATAAAGGTCATATTTGAAGGAATAGACATTTAAAAATGAGCAGAAAAGGAGTAGAAGAAAAGGTGGTAAGCCATCACGAAGTCTTGATCTCAATTGTTAAATGAGGTGCCATTCTTACGTCAAATAGAGTTGCAAAGACAGACCTTCATGGGTTTAAAATCTTAGAGGAAGAAAGTCAACTTGAACAATTTAAATGTCTTTCATGATCCATTTATAAAAGTTCTCAATATTCTTAACAGCACATTAGAGCTTCAAAATAACACTGGAGGGAAGAGATCTTTGTTTCTGTTTGTTTATTTTTATTCTTTGTTTTTTGAGACAGAATCTCACTATAAAGTCCAGGGTGGACTTGTTATTTACCCCACGTTGTCCTCAAACTCTCAGCAATCCTCCTGCCTCATCTGATTACTGGGATTACAGGTGTGCACCACCAAATCTGGCAGGAATCTTTGGAAAGAGAATATGTGTCTGGTGCTCAAAGATGTAAGGTAAGTAGGCACTGAGCTCACAACCCATAAGGGACAAGGCAGAGCCCCAGTTCAGGCATTCTGGTTCCATATTTTGTGCTTATTCCAGTAAACCAGACTATTCCTTTTCATTCCATAAAAAAACAAGATTTCATAACAAAAAACAATAGCAATAGTTAATATACTGTGGATCATTACCTACAAAAACTACTCTAAAAATGAAAAATTTCAGATTCAGATGATTCCAGCAGAAGGAAGAGTAGTTATACTGACCTGTAGAAGACTGGGAGCAGATAGAAGCCAAGGGGAATTTAGGAGCAGGCTTACCCAGCATTGTGACCTGTTTCAAATGGCTCAGATTCTGGGCTGGAAGATTCACATCCTGAAAATGGGTTCCCAGCACACCAGTCATCTGTACCTCCTAGAACCAGCTTCAGGACCAGCTTTGGGAGCAACCAAAGGAAATACACAGAGAAATTCTAAACTTGAGAGTCATGCAGTTTCTGGAAAGAATTTTTCTGGCAGGTTGTTAAAATCCAAAATAATCTCTATGACCTCTCACCTCTGGGGGTCAGTGATACCTGATGGAGCAAGAGATATGACAGGAGACAGGATGCCCTCTTAAAATGCTGTCCACTCTACGATAACATGAGACTCTGACCATATTGTTGCTAGGAAGGCTGACCATGTGTCCTGTCTCCTGGGCCAGAAGGTAGCACTTTCTGCCCATAAAGAAAAATAATTCACAGCCCATTTTCTCTTTAATCTACAAGAAGAAGTAGGATGATGAGTCTATGGGCAGAAATCCAATGTTATAAGAATTTCAACAGATGTGAATTATTTCCTGGATAAGGGCTAATGACAGCTAATAGGCCAGTGCTGGGCGGTAGGCAGATGACCTAGCAGAAGCTTCCTATTTCTGTTGGCCATAATCACAGTTTCCATCTGCTATTTGCATCCTCCGCCCCCATGTTGTTGGCAGTGTTGCCACATTTTCACACTCCTCCTTCTCCCAGCGGATGTCAGCATCTGATTTTACATAGGTACACAAAAGCCTAAGCATTGTCTCCCCAAACTAATGGGAAATGAACCTGCATAAGCCTAAGTTTACTACCTCACTTGATTGTTCAATATAGATGTACTATCCATTTTGGTTTGTTCAAAAGCAAAGGAAATTGAGTTGCTTTAAATTTATGAACTGACAAGGCTCTGAGTAGTGGTGAATCACTGCTAAATATTTTATTTAGACCTGAGGTAGGGAACTGGTTTCTGCTGCAGCTCTTTTTGGGTCATAATAACTCATCAGAGGATTGCTCATGGCCCTAAGCACTGAGCTGAAGATGAAGAACTGGACAAGGCCAAGGTCAGCTATGCCTTCAGAGAACAGCTGTCACACATCAGGGGGAAAAAAAAACTTCACAAGGCAGAAACATCAGCTCAAGTATTGGCAAAGCAATGGAAGTCAGGGAGCAGTTTTGAAAATATAAAAAGGTAACAAAACTCTTCCTTGGTCAGACAAAATCTGAATGCTACAGAGGAGTCCTAGAGAAGACTTCAGAGCAGATTTGTCTAAGAGTTCTATTTCTCCCTTCATCATGCAGGCCACCTCTAAGGAACACTTTCCACACCTATGATTCTGTATGTCCAGAAAACTCCAAGTCATCTTTCTAGAACCTGCAGAATATGACCTTCCTTGGAACTCCAATCTGTTTCCTCAGAATGGTCTAGTGTGAGTCACACTAAACCACACTGCTTTATAAAGATTTAATTTCAGCCTCCCCCACTAGACTGTGATCATCTCAAAAGCAAGGATTGACTTTTCACTCCTCTTTATAGCCCTAATTATGGTCATAGAACTTAATAAATACATTTTGGATGGAGATCAGACAGTGACTAAAGAAAAAGAAAGTAAAAATGAGAAGAGGGAAAGGAAGGAGGAGGAGGAAAGAGTTTAGTTTTCAACTCAGCAAGTTAATTGCTTAAATCACACAAGATGATACCGGCAAAATTGTGAGAGGAGAGCAGAAAGCAATTACACATCTAATATTTTTTTAATACTATTGATAAGATTCTACATTTGACAGCTCAACTGACAAGGAAAATGAACAGATCTGGTAGGAAACTCAAAGAATGAGTTTTAAAAGGTGTGATATTGTAAATATTACACTTTTGCAAACCATGATGCTTGCCTGCTTTGAAATATTCAGTTATTTCCATCAGTTCCAGTGAATCAGTGTAGAAAGAAACAAGTCTACGACTTTGATCACCTAGAGACACAGGGGGACTTCCTCAGCCTAAGGCTTCCGAGGATGATAACAGGTTACCTCACTACTGCCAGGATTGGCTCAGAATTGCTTAGGTGAAATAAGGTCATATAGTGATTTTGAGGATAATATTTACAACTGTCTCAAATCCAGGTAAAAGCAGAGGAGGAAGGGGTAATATCACAGTCTCTTCAGTCTGGGAACATTATCTTTCTCTATGCCAAGATGCAATTGCCTCTTCTCCCTACATCTAGTTGGAATTAGGGTGTTAGAGGAGGTATTTGTGCTGGCTTCCAGAAAAACTAAGGAGACCAAGACCTTCCTACCCTCTGTTGAATGACCAAGAAACAAAGTTACAATCAGGGAGAAAGTTCGAGTCACTGGCTCATCTTGGACCTCATACATTTCTAGTGAATCTGTGAGTAGTTGGGGGTGAAACGTGATGGCTGATTTGTATGTGTCAACTTGGCTGGGGTATGGGATGCCCAGATGTTTAAGCAAACATTATTCTTGGTGTTTCTGTAAAGGTGTCTTTGATGAGTTGGTAGACTTCTTCTAAGTTGGATGGCTTTCAGCAAAGTAGATTGCCCTTCCTAATATGGGTGGACATCATCCAATCTGTTGACGGTCTGAATAAAACAAAGAGCCCAGTATTCCCTAGAAAGAAAGGCCTTCGATGTCTTTGGTGACATTGGTACTTCCTGGTTCTACAGCAGACTACCTTCAGACGTGAACTGGAACATCAACATCAGCTGTGCTGGATCTGAAGGCCCCACACTGCACATTTTTGACATCTAGTGTCTATAGTCATGTGACCCAATTCCCCATAATATCTTTCTCTTTCTCTTTCTCTTTCTCTTTCTCTTTCTCTTTCTCTTTCTCTTTCTCTTTCTCTTTCTCTTTCTCTCCCTCTCTCCCTCTCTCCCTCTCTCCCTCTCTCCCTCTCCTTTCCTCTCCCCTCTCCCTCTCTCTCCTTTTCTTTTCTCCTCTCTCCCTCTCTCTACATATATATGGATAACTATATATGTAAATGTGTATGCATGTATGTGCCCGCATGTACCTGTGTATCCTATTTGTTCTATTCCTCTGGAAAATCTGGAGTAATATAAAAAAGAATAAGGGGTATACTCATTAACTGTCACCTTAGTGATACTAAATATACAAACAGACAATGCAAATACACAAATGGCCATGCATTAAGGTAGAACTCCGACCCACCATCTACAGCTACAAGCCCAGGAAAAAACGTTCAGTATCTATAGTGACCAGGCCAGGGATACCAACAATGAATTTTGTAATAGTTGAACAGAACAACCAGGATTCATTGATTTCCTAATTTTTTGTCCCTGTTTCCAAATATCAATCAACCAGAGAAAGCCATATTACCTAATTACACCAGATGCCTAACTTCTAGCCAGCCTGCCACCACCTTCCCCAGGCCAACAATCTATGACCAGGGTATACCTTAAACCTCTTTTTCTTCTACTATAAAGCTTTTCCCATTCCTCTGCCTGTCCTTGATTCTCTGCCAAAAGCAAGTGACAGTGGCTTACTCCCTCACTATAGAAAGCTCTGAATAAATAGCCTTTGCTTGTTCTCATTTGACTGTTCTTTATTTATTTTCACATTACCTAAGAAACAAAGGGTCCCTTGGGAACAACTCATCCAAGAGAAAAAAGCCTATGACCCCAGTGTCAATGTAAGGACAGCAGAGTGGCCTCCAAAGGTAAAGATGAGTGTCCCAACACTCAGCCCTATGGACTGTCCTCCTGGTCAGTCCCAAGAGAAGGGGACTATAGAAAATGAGAAAAGAAAACTGAAAGTACTCATGGGCTACCATCTCTCTCAGATGTTGAGAATACCTGAAAACAGCATCAATGTTGGTAATGACAATGGTGCAAAATTGGCAGCAACTTTGAGGGTGACATGAGATAAAATCCTAAAGTCTCAGAAGCCTCCAGGAGAGGGACTGTGTGGTTTATGGTGGATACAAAAGAAATTTCCCTGGGAAGAAAAGATAAAGAAGAAGACAGGTGCCATGGAGAGTTAGATCTCTAAGCCTTGTGAAATGTCAGAATGACTGAGCGTAGCATTGAAGGATCTGAATTGGAGTCAAAGGAGGCCTGTTTGATGATGATCATTGCTATCCGAGGCTTGTCCTAGGCTAGTTCAGACCAGGAATCACAAGCTGCACACAGAATACAGAACTACATTACCCAAATTCATTGGGAAATATTTCTTCTGTATTTCCACTCTTCTTTATTGCACCCATGTCCTCCTGAATTTATAATCTTGACATAAGTTTCAAACTGTTACGTATAGGTGAGTGATGGTGCTATGAAAAATGAGAGGCTTTATGTGTCTCATCACTTATTAATGAAATAATAATATAATAGGCTATAATGTGACATTTACCATTTAATGATGGGAATATCCTTAGGGAAATGTGTTAGCATGTTCTTACACAAACACAGAGACAATAGATCCATTGTCTGATGTGGCATCAAGATACTCAGTAAACATAAGCTGTATGAGACTGCTGAGAGAGAGAGAGAGAGAGAGGAGCCATTAGCTCAACTGTGATCATGTGATATCAGGCATCACATACTACTCCTATTTCAAGATATCACACATTTATCAAGTTATAATTTATTAGAAATGTTTGCTTGTCTTGCAGAATACTCACAGAACAAATTACAGTCTAAAGTTTGGCTCTATATTTCCTTTCAGTATGATTTTCTAAATATGTTTGATGGAGGGACACAATGTTTTCAAATGTAGGTTTTGGCAGATTGAGGAGAAAGACAAAGGGAGCTAAGCCCCCCACCTGTGAGCTGGCCAGCTTGGGGAGAGGAGAATAGTGCCCCTCTCATGAGCAACCAGCTGATTTGGAGGAACTGCATCATTTGGTTGACTTTGTGAGTCTAAAGCTGAGGAACTATTTATAGTAACTATTGTAGATTTCCTGCTGTCTTACCACTGTTTCAGTTACTTTTATTGCTGTTTTAATTCTCTTTAAAATTATAGAAGAAAAAAAGAAATTGTTAGTGAGTTCCAAAATGTACAATAGATATTGTGAAGGTGAAAGGGGAGGAAATGTCTAAAAAGGGAAAGTGGTAGCCATTGTTAATTTCCTATTACATTATTTTGAAATCCAGTATCTTTTCATTGTTTTGTTTGGCTTGGTTTTACTCTGTTTTGTTTTGTTAGATTCTGTTATATCTGACAGCATGGGCAGCTATTTTGAAGACAACAAGACATATTATAGTAGCCATTGTTGATTTCCTATTTTCTTATTTTGAAGTCATGTATCACTATCATTGTTCTGTTTTCATTGGTTTATTCTTTTGTGCTTTGCTTGATTTTATATGTTTTAGGTGTGGACAGCTATTTTGAAGATAACATGAGGCTTTACGGCAGCCATTGTTAATTTTCTATTATCTTGTTTTGAAGTCCAGAATTGCTCTCATTGTTTTGTTTTGATTTGCTTTTTCTGTTTCATTTGTTTGGTTTTACTCTCTTTAAAAGAAAATTTTAAACAAATAAAAATAAAATGTAGGTTTTGTTATTTTTTGAGGTTTAGCTATAGCAACAGATTGAAATGATGATGCCACTGAAAAGAGAGCTCATTACTCACAGCTCTCAATGGGAGGGGATTCACCACACCTCCAGGGCTCACATGAGAAGCCTCAGTGGTTATGAAGCAGAGGGAGGGAAGATGAGGAGACACTGGGCCACAACCTTTATCATGGTCTCTTCATGAAGGGCAAGGCACAGAGGCAGGTTTAGATTGGCAATTGTGAGGAACCGCAGCAGGCACTCGGGGACAAAGCACGGCCACACTGGAGTATTACTGACCCTGGGGTGATTAGAGAAAGGGCATCATGACCCTGAGTGTGAAAGTCCTGCAGAGGAAGTGTGGTTGGTTTGTACCCACAGGCCAGTCCATTACTAGCTCTAGGGAGTGGCTAAGGAAAATAGGCAAACTCCCCCAGGATCAGCAAGGCCCTCAATGCCTGAGCATTAAAAATACATGTGTACATTCATGCTGCAGTTCACAAGGCCTTCAAAGAGCAAAATATTATAAAAGGAACCACTTTGCCCTTCTATAAAATGACACATACTGCAGGCTGTAGCCTTTATTTATACACTGAGATGCTGACAAGCCTTCAAGGAACTTCAACATCATTCAAGCAAACACTGATGTAACCCTTAAAATCAACAGTGAGTGAGGTCAGAGGCGTCCCAGGGTACACATTGGTGAGCTGAATGGAGCCTGAAGCTCCTAACTCCTGGGCAT